>OZ005744.1:85782154-86053235 GCA_963930735.1 Dioctria linearis
TTCCATTCTTTTTTACAAAATCAATCTTCCCAGCAAATCCGCGTATTTTAATCCTCCGACAAGAAAGCTAGTATTTAATCATTGAAATCCTGTGAGTTGAGCCTTCGAAAGTCTCTTATAATTTTAAAAAATCTTACAGCTAGACAAATGTCTGTATTTTTTCATTATTTTACTTCTAACACATGTAGGGAGGGAATAATTGTTTTTTTCTCTGGGATTTTAAATTAAGATAATATTTATTTAGTGACTTTCACGTTGTACTAGAAGTAAATTCTTTCTTATTTCAATTTCACTATTTTTCATAATACTATAAACGGTTTGCCCAATACCATTCTTATTATTATTCTCAATTTTTAATAATCTTTTCTTTATCATTTGATTGGGTTTCTTGTATTAATCTTGTTCTCTTTCCATTTTGTTAGTATGAGTAATTTGATTTGTCTATTTCAGGAACCTTTTCATTTTGTTCATTTCCCGTAGTTTTTTATAATGCTCAGGTGTATTTGGAGCAGTTGGTACCGGTGATGGAGGATCCTGTGGTACTTAAAGATGTTGATTATTTTCCACATTATTTTCATCCTCAAAAGAAGGAGGAATAGTATCTCTTAGAAAATTGTCCAATATCTGTTTTTTTTCCTTTTTTTTCTGGCGATATTTTCGTTGGTGTATTTTCCAAATTTTCTCTGATTTCTGTTCTGCTGTTTGTCATTTCAGTGATCAGCAATACTTGCTTTTCACTATTATTTTCAAATACCAATCAGGATCCGTTTGCTGATGTTTTTCTCCCAGTTGAGGGTTATACTTTATGCTTTTACGTCGTGCCTTTTTTGCTTCTCGTTTTCCTGCAATTTTTCTTCGCGGAATACTTTTATTTTGGCCATTCTCAGAAGTAATTCAAAAACGAATAGCTTTATGTAAGAAGTGGAATACTTCTTTAGTATTTGCATTTGGGAAAATTGTGAAAAATATGTTTCCTCACTGAAACATGTACATTTTTGCGAAAAATGTCATTAACATGACAACCCTTTAAAAAGATAAAAATATGAATTATCACTGTAATGACATTCGACTGGTTCCGTTCACATTTAAGAAACTTGTACAACAATTTCACTAAGTAGCCGATTTTTTGAGTAGACTAGAAAAAAGTCCAGAAAGAAATGGAAATAACAGCACTGAATCCAACATGGACCTGTCTGGTACGGTGCATTCAGCAGAGGAACAACTATTGGATCATATAGATATAAAAGAGCAAATAATAAATAAATACAAAGCCAAGCTAATCAAAATAAAGATATGGAGTTAACACATCACAGAAGAATTATACAGATTAATCCACAGGGTAAAGCAGATGTAATTACAGACATATTAAAAATGTTTGTGAAACGGGACGTATCATATATTTACAGGTAGAGGATAGGTATTATAATAAAGTGCCACCAATTATTATAAAATTATTCTCAGAAGATAGCTCACGAAATACAGAATGAAGAATAATTACATAAGTAAATATAATTATACCATAAGAAAGAATCTTTACATACAAAACACTTAAGGATAGGTCTATTACGCAAAGTTACTGGAACACATCCAATTAATGACAAATATTTGCGAAAAGTGTGAGGAAATAAGATATGATAGAAATTCTGTCAAACAAAATAATAGAAATGACATTATTCGTTTAGATACTTTTCACTATAATAAACAAACTTTTATAACCATTATAGATAAACTAACAAAGTTTGCTGTAAGATATCAAATAAATGATAGAAATTGGGCAAAGAAAATTGCTATACTTCAAGGATATATAGCGAGATTTAATAAACTAACAAACAAATTGTATGGATAAAGAGTTTAAAGCGGTACAAGTTAAGAAATATTTACAGGAAAAGAGTATACAGGGTATTTCCTCCATTGGGGTCCATAGAGAGGGAGGTGATAGTACTCATTTCGGCGACCAAAAAATTGTATGGCAAGGGGCCATATCAACCGTTGCGGAGTTACAGTGTGATTAAAAAATTATGTTAGGTTTTCACAAACACCCTGTCTATTAATTACAGGTCACCGTATTATTTTGGATGTATTCAGAACTTCATCGTCCAAAGACTGCTCAACCAACCCCGTACTCCCTTCCCCTCAGAAGTTATTTTGGTCTAAATTCAGGATTTTTTTAATTTGACTTCTATTTTTCTGCCGAAAAGTTCGTTAACATAACTTTTTTTTCATAAAAATTGTAGACTGTATTTAATTTGACGCATTACACCCTTTGTAGTATCTGTAGCTTTTAAAGAGTTGTTAGCTCTTAACGACTTCTCAAAGCAATTCTCAAACCTGTTTTCAAAGATAGTTGCTTCCCTTAGTGACTGAAAACTGGTAATTTTAAAAATAATATCGTTTAACTTCGGTATTACCTGAATAGGCTATGACCAAATAATTGTATAAAGGCTACAGTTAGTACATAGGATGTACCAATTAATAGAACAAACAGGAAAAATAGGGGACTAATGATTGTAGGCGGTACGTTAAAAAAATTGATATTTGGAACTATGGACGATACGGACCGACAAGACATACTGAAAATTTACGGATTATAGAAAAAAAACAATCATAGGGCCATTCAAAACTTAAACAAACAAACAAAAATAAACGATCATTTTAATAGAACATTATGTAATTTAAAATTATTAATAGAGGACGACAGCGTACAGATTTTAAAATTTTAATTTAATTTAATTAAATTACAAAATTCTATTTTAAGATCAGGAAACGAAGGAATTTAGAAAATAAGGTAAACCATATTCTCCATAATATTATGGCAGTTAAGAATGATCCCATTTATCCAGGTATGCTGACGTTGGAGGAATTGGATTTATATAATATTGTACACTCATTTGGAGCTTAAAAAGGGGATTACCTGGTAAGTTACCAGGCGTTTTGAAAAGTGGTATTTTTATAGATTTCGATGTGCACTTTACTTTACATTTTCACTATGCTATTACATAAATTTGCCGTTCGCGCTGACTTATTGAAAAAATGCCACGCAATAACAGTTTTTTGGAAATATTTCCTTTCCGATTCATTTTATGATGTAAATAGTTGTACAATAAATTAAAGCAGAGAAAATTTCCTATAATATATATACTCACCTTTTTTTTAATATGAATGATGGTTTCAGCTTACGAACCCCGCAAAGTCTACTCCAACACACGTATTGACGGCAAAACTCATTTGTACACATGTAGCGTGTTTTTTGCTTTTTTTTTATCCCAGTAGGCCTATTCCTGATGTAATGCACGACATCTACATGCTTTGCATGGAATGACTAATTAATTACGGACATAGAACACTTTCGGAGTCGTGTCACACAAAGATAGGGTAAACGACATCTTTAGAATCGTAGTGTCGATGTTTCGAGAACGGAATATTCGGTTCTAGGATAATTTGTTGAGTATAAATACACCGCTTCTCACCGCCAGGAGGCGAGTCTTATTTCAGACAGTAAAGTGAACGAAGTAAACTATTTGGATTGCGAATATTAGAAGTACAGTACTAGCGATAACTACGGAGTTGATTTGATAATTGTAACAGTAAAGTTAAGTAATAGAAGAGCTTGTTAATGATATCTGAAATATTATGTTTTAAATAATGAACTTTTTACATCCAATGCCATAATCGCATTTGACGGATCTCTGGTAGATGTATCAGACCATACTACCAAGAGTGCGGAGCGCTCCCTACGGTCACGGAAACCTGCTTCAGTAGACATACTTTTTAACGAGGCAATGATCCCAACTGTGTCGAAATACATATTTCTGGGCGACGATGCAAACAAGAACCGCCTCATTGGAATATTGAAGACAAAATTTGAAGCTGCGAAATTCATGGTCAAGCAACCAGAATTTCATCTACATTTCATTCTGTAAAAGTTGTCGGCGAAAATGTATATCTTCTAATTCGGGTGGCTCTATCTACGCGCGCTCAAACATATATATATATATATTATCAAACTAGGAAAAGAAAAAAAATTACGACAAATATATTCAATAAAAAATAACAGAAATAATAGTCGGAGATAAAATATTATTCTTGTATGCCTTTAGTGGCTGCGATTCAACATCAGCATTCTTTAATTAATCAAAAATAAAATATGGCAATGTACTCCGAAAAAATCCAGATTTAATCACTCTTGTCTGAGTAATTAAAAACCAAAATGCTGACCCAGAGATCATTTATGACGCTGGATAAAGCTTCCTCCTTGCATTATACGGTAGTGGGGGGAAAAGTATGTCGTTAAACAAATATAGATATTTTTGCTTCACAAAATCAACAAATAAAAATAAGTTTAATATTGCAACGTTGCCACCGACAGAAACTGCAGCACGACAAGATTCTTTCCAAGCCTGTTTATACAGGTTCAACAGTGGTTTAGAGTTAAACAATATGCAACAAACTGTTGGGGATGGAAAAAAGGCCAAAATAGGCTAATTCCTGCTACCAAAATGGAGCACCACAACTCCTGAAATCTTATTGAAGGATTAAAGTGTTCCGTTTTTGCACGAGTTGCAATGGTTCCTGTTAAAATTTGCAAGTTTCGCTACAAAACAGCGATGAAAAGAAAAAAACGGAGACCGTTCTCGAGTAAACCTACAATGAAATCGAGGAAGAAGGTGATTACATTGAAGTTGATAACCCTATCGCGGATAATGTGGAAGAAATTCCAAACTATGACGTTTAGCTCGCTTCTGAATACGTAGACCTCGCAAAACCGGGTCCATCTGGGATCTCGAGGTGAACTAGAATGCACAAAATTTTACTTAATTAGGCTGGATTTGACCTACTGGGATGTAAAAAAAAGAAAAGAAAAACAAACCTAAAAAAAAAACGCGCTACTTAAAGGCTGAAACACAATGTGGCGCTGTAGCTTGCACTGGCGAGCGCCATGTAGCTAACATTGGTTACAATGATGCAGCTTGTAGCCAATGGTACGAAATTAGCTGACGGTGAAAGACCTTTCATTACTTAATTTTACTTTAAATCTATAGTATGGAAGAATTACAAGAAATAGCATTTTTAGCATGTGTAGTGCAATTGTGCTTTTTCACTTACAAATATTTAAAGACAAAAAAACGCAGAAAGTGGTGGGTTAGACCTCTATATCAACAGATGAAGAGCTCAGGATTCTTCGAAAAAACATTTAAATATATAAAGGAGAATGATGACGAACTTTTCTTCAAAGCCACTCGAATGAGTAAAATTCAATACGAATTACTTTTGAGTGTAGTAAGAAATAATTTAAAGAAGTCTTCCATTAGAAAGCCTATAGATCCGGAATGTCGACTTGTATTAACGTTAATGTAAGCTATAAAATATACAAATATTAGAATTTTGTATTAAATATTTGCTATTCATCTAGGTATCTCTCACAAGGTGTTTCCCGACACTACTTAGCATGGAGCTTTCGCATTGGTGTATCCACTGTAAGAAAAATAATTATTGAGGTTTGCGAAGTACTATGGGATTTGTTATCTCCAGTTTACATGCCAGAGCTGAATATCTCAGATTGGACACAAATTGCACTGGAATTTAATCAAAAATGGCAAATGCCAAACTGCGTGGGCTGCATTGATGCAAAGCATGTTGCCATAAAGTGTCCTCCCAAAAGTGGTTCTAAGTTTTTTAATTATAAAGGGCACTTCAGCATTGTCTTATTGGGAGTGTGTGATGCCAAATATGTTTTCACATCTGTAGATGTTGGAGCTTTTGGCAGTCAAAGTGATGGTGGAATACTCCGCTTTTTCTGTTTTTGGGAACAAAATTCTTGCTAATGAGATTAATATACCTCCACCAATTTCGCTACCGAATTCAGAGAAAGTTGTACCACACTATTTTGTTGGTGACAGCGCATTTCCCTTGCGTAAAAATTTAATGAGGCCATATCCAGGCCTTTTACTAAACAAGGAGAAGACAGTGTTTAATTACAGACTTTCAAGAGCACGTCGTACAATTGAAAATACTTTTGGAATTTTAACCACTCGATGGCGGGTTCTCGGTAGTCCAATTGTGTTTCACCCGAAAAACGCAGACAAAGTTGTCCTAGCATGTGTAATTTTGCACAATTTTTTGAAAATAACAGACGATCTATATAATTGTGGTGTATATTGTCCCTCAAGTTATTGTGATTCTTACGATGACAATGGCAAAGTTACAGAAGGTGCTTGGCGACAGGAAAATATTGCTTTGAAACCAGTTCGTCGATTCAGAGGCAATAATAGCACTCGAGAAGCCTTCGAAATGCGCAAAATTCTAACTGATTACTTCCTCAGAGAAATTGCGGTGTCTTTTCAACCAAACTGAAGAAAAATGACATCATTTTATATTTTATATTATGTATTTTTTTTTTTGTATATGTACATATGTAATATGAAAAAGGTGACATATTTTATTTTATTTCAATAAAAATATTAATTTTGAACGACTTCTTGCTATTCTAAGCCACATTCTATCTCGTTGAGATAGGACATGACATACACTTTCGCCTCGTTTTTAATTCTCAGAGGAAACTTTTTAATTTTTTGTACTAAGCTCCTACCAAATAACTCATCCTCATCTTCTGATACAAAAGAAGCTGAAACGGTTTCCTCACGCTTTTTAAAAAAAACATTGTATGCTGGACATTGTCCCAAGCAAGTTCTCCTGGAGATCGTGATCAGGCTTCTTCCGTTTTGGCTATTGAATTCCACTGGATTGCGTGTTATCAGCGCTGCTGCTGTTGTCAGGACATGGAGTAGGCGAAAATACCTCGAAAATGTCTGGAGGTCTTTCAGGAGGGCTGAAGACAGCCTCATCATAGTTAGAAACCACTTCAAGACCGAAATCATCCTCGATTGTGCAGTAGTTAGATTTTGTTCTGTAGAAATCAATTTCAATCTTAGTAAATACTTCAATGATAAATTTAATACTTCCTACTTTCTGGGATTCATATGTTCAGCCAAAAACTCCATTTGTTTTGAAAATTTCCGCCCTTCTACTTCCGCAGCACCTTGCCCTGATACTTTTTTTTTATTGTTTCTATCTCGACTAAAAGAATCCCTCAATCGCTTCCACTTATTTTTGCTCACTTCAACTTAAACAAATATAAAGTTATTAAATAGTTTACTGAAATTATTTTATAAATTCTGAGTATAAGACCACACGACCGAAGTGAAAAATTCATTAGGTTCATTTACGACAATAATTTCTTAAAGAAGTTTTCACTTCAAAAATATTTACATAAATACTTACCAGTTAAGTTATATTCCTGTGCAATGTCTCTCCATATCTCAGCTTTCTTTCTGGCATTTTTATATTGGGGATGTGCTAAGTCCCACAATATCGGCTTCTCCTTAACTTACAAGTGATTAAACCAATGCCGAATTCAGAACATTTAGATGTCAGTGAACCGGACGATTTAATTTTGAAGTAAAAGGAAAATATATGAATATAATGAACAGGCACTAGTAAAACTGAGTGAAAATTGTGTTCTACAAGAAAATTGTAATATGGTTTATAACAATATAACTAGTATAGAAGAAATAGCAGACATTATACTGAAAAATATGTGGCATAATTGCGACAAGAGAAGAATAACTTTAACTGGAAATTATTTGATAAATCTCAGTAATTGTATAAATAGGGTTAAGTCAGAATAATGTCTATAATAAAAAAGTTACCATACTAGAGAAGCAGAAATATAAACAAGCATTTTTAAAACCGATTGACTTTGAGAAAATTGTCATAGAAAATATCATTAATTTAAAAGAAATTGAGGAACTAAAGTACCATAGAAACATTATGTTTGGCACTGAAGTAAGTATAATTATTGTGTTAGTTTTAGCTGTTCAGCATTCACGTCATGGAAGAATAAAAGAGATAAGGTCAACATTATAAATAACTTGAAGCCAGAAACTTCTGACCCAAAGCGGGGAAGTTTACATATATTGACCACGAGAATATTATAGATAAATATATGACGACGGAAATAATGAAAACACCTAAAATTTGACTTACCTAAAAAACAACCCATAACATGGTGAAATTAAGGTGACTATGTTCCCACAGTTTCTATGAAATGCTATGCTTTTTGCTTAGGTTGCATCCACTCAGTTTTCACTTAAAAATTATAATTTCCGCTCACACAGTAAAGTAATTTAAAAAAGCTGTGGTAAAGCTAAAATATAAGATTGATGTAGACAGTCTGTCGAGATCTTTCAAATCGGTTAAATTAAGAGTAATTGTATTAAATCTTACAGAAAGAATAAAGTGCGTTTTTGTATATGAGGTGCTGCTGTTGGAATTGATTACCTCTTAGCATTCCCGATTGATTCCTTGTTTTTGTTTTTCTTTCAACCACTCAGCGGATTATCAAAGGCACTTGGATCCAGAGCTTTATTTGTAGTAAGTGGTTTTAACATTCTTGCAACAGTTACATTACTACAAAAATGCATGTAATTCGATCTTTTGCAGCTTTAAAACCATTTGCAATTTTTGCTGAATTGGCGATGAAGATTCGGCTGGGCATCTTTTTCAAAATTAACCCAGTTTCATCTGCATTAAACTGAGCCTTTAGGCGCTCTGTATATCGTATAAGCACCTTTGGCTAAAAATTTCAGTATTCAAGGGGTTAAATTAATACCATGCATTCTTCTACTAATATTATCCCAGCCAGTTTTGCTGTTGCTCAGGATATAGTCAAGTATCGACAACCTTTCACGGATAGGGAATATGTTAAAAATGCTTTTTGAATATGGGTGACAACATTTTTCTAGATTTAAAAAATAAGAATGACATAATGAAGAAAATTGACGACGCTCCTTTGTCAGCAAAAACCATTCGCAAGAGAGCTGTCCAGATAGCGAAAAATATAACAAGAAGATTTGAAAGTATCGTCTGCATTCTGTATTGCGTGTTTATCACACGCCCTTAAGGCTCAAACTCGTGGTGAAGATATATATACTGCTATTTGGGAATACTTAATAACAAATGAAATCGATCTAAATAAATTAGTGTCTATTGCTACAGAAGGAGCACAGAGCATGACGGGTAAAATCAAAGGTTTTGTTTCACTCTCCACGGACAGACATTTCCGAAAGAGTTTGCATTTGCGATAGATTTAGTCACTATGATATTAAACCAAATAATGACAAAAGGATTTTCTCACAGAGTTTTCTGGGTTATTAGAGGAAGCAAATAGTGAATATTCTGATCTTCTTTTGCATAACAAAGTGCGTTGCTTCGTGCCTTGAACATATTAAGACATTTCCACTTCAAAAACGAATTGAGTTAAGTAAAGATGAGTGGCTGTGGCTACATAATTTTTATTTTTTCGTTGATATGACATCACATTCAAATATCTTGAATAAATATCTACAAGGGAGAGGTAATATTGCACATACTCTTTTAAAAGCGATACTTTCGTTTGAACAACAATTAACATTACTTGTTTAAGGCATGGAGAATGGCACTTACTACATTTTGAAACTTTAAGAGATTACAGAAACAATTCAGGTTGTAATATTAAAGTGCATTTTTTGTCACAACCATTGTAAAAATGAAAGAGTCTTTTAACACTGGTTTAAAAGATTTTAGATCTGCAAAACATATTCTATCATTTTTAACAAAGCCACTAGAGACGAATGTGTGCAAGTTGAATTTTTCATCATTTACAACTATTGACAGAGCTCAGTTTAAGTTACAGTTGTTAGATTTGAAAAACAAAAATCTATAGACAGAAAAGTTCATAAATTTGCAGTCAGAACTAGAAAAATTTAACTAGAGAGAAAGAAAAATTGGCTGTTAGACACCAATGGACTGGACGGATCTTTCAAAATGTAGCAAGGAGGAAGAAATTATATTTCAAAGATGGAACTGTCTTCCTAATTTTTCTGATCAAATGAAAGCATATACATTTGGTATCTTGACAATTTTTGGATCTACTTACTACTGTGAATAATTATTTGCAAATATGACGATTTTTAAAAACAAATTAACTAGTTCGCTTAATGATGAAAAAAGCCTGGAAAGTTGCATGATATCAAAAACTTCTGAATATTCACCAAATTTGGAACTGTACTCAATCCCAAAAATCGCACTAATTTACATATTTGCGTTTATATTATTTTTTATAATTAATTTGTATTTTAAGCAAAGCCCGCCGTAGGCGTTGCCACCTCGAGTATCCGGTCTCTCATCAAAGCGGATGTTCATAGGAAGCATCAGCAGAGATGGGAGAATCTAAGTACTTGTAGGTGTACAAAACTGTTTCTTGATGGGCCCAATGGGAATATCTCCGCTTTTCTTATGGGGCTCGGAAGGAAACAATGTA
Source organism: Dioctria linearis (assembly GCA_963930735.1). Taxonomy (NCBI): domain Eukaryota; kingdom Metazoa; phylum Arthropoda; class Insecta; order Diptera; family Asilidae; genus Dioctria; species Dioctria linearis. The sequence goes on from OZ005744.1 coordinate 85,792,512, forward strand.
GAACTGTGGTTAGCATTATCACTGGCCACGGCTCACTTCTCGCTCATTTAACAAGGATGGGAGTTGCTGACAGCCCGGAGTGTCTGTCCTGCCTGAGACAACCGAACACTCTTTGTGTGAGTGTCGGCCTTCGCCCGGAGCAGACTGGATACTCTAGGGTGTACTCTTCTATCTGTAGATGAGCTGAAAACCCTTCCTCACCAAGACCTGATGCGCTTCATTAAGAGGACAGGAAGGCTTTGGTGAATGGGCGCCTAGCAGTACAGCACAATGGGCTGCTATGGCCTCCGTGCTTGGGATGGGTTTCTCCTATTCCCCTGCCTCTTTATAATTAAAAAGAAGCAAAGCTATATAATCTACTGAAATTAGGTTTTTACTATTAGTTTTTTTTCTTACGTTATAAAAAAATGCTCCCATTTTCTTTAATATGTTGAGTTATATGTTTTCTTACTACGCCAAATAGAATGTTTTGATTTAATAATAAATACATATTTCACAGCAAATAATGGCAATATTATTTTTTTAAATGCATATTACCGATGTATGTATTTATATTTGGCTCTTTAAAAAAATAATTTATCACATCGGGAAAAAAATGGCTCTAACTCCAAAAAGGTTGGCGACCCCTGCCTTAGACGGTTCTAAATCCGTTAGTTGATTTAAATATTCTCTAGCCTTCTCTTTAATTAAACCTCCGTCAATGGGGACTCGTTTTCGAGTTGAGTCTGTAATCCAAAATATGAGTGTCTTTTCCGTATACTCTATTGAAGTATTTCTGGAATATTATTCTCCTTTACCACTTCCGTTTGTTGCACAATTATTAGATTCATTTATTTTACTAACACGTTTTTGAATGGCTCTTATAGTGGATTCACCTAATTTAAATTCATTGACAAGAGCTGTGCATCCTTCACCATTTGCTGGTCTATTTAATATTGCAATTGTCTTTCTTTTCATTTTTTTTTTTTGATACGATTGTTCATTTTAAGGGAGTACTTATTTCTAAAAATAAAATAAAAATCATAAAAAACTATTCTTAAAAATTTGCCTATAAAATTAATCCTATCTTAATGGTCAAAAAGTATGTATGCCCGCACTTCGGAGGTCGGTTTTTAACTAATGTTATTAGATGGTGCAATCTGTATTGAAATTGGCTGATGCAATTGGTATGAAAATGGCTGATGCAATATATACATACACACTGGTAGAAAAATAAGTGATGCCACCTCCGTTGAGATTGACGTTACGTTGCGGCTTACTTACTTATGCCCAAAAGAAGCTCGATACATATTCAAATAAATACATATAGATACATATTCATATAAATACATATAGATACATATTCATATAAATACATATAGATACATATTCATATAAATACATATAGATATATATTCATATAAATACATATAGATACATATTGATAAAAAAATGACAAGTAAATAAGCTAAAATTGGTCTAAGACCTATTCTTAATATACCCTAGATGAGTGCCCGTATGAAATTTCATATGATCACCCATTTGAGCAATTTTGATTTTTGCAGTTATTTTTCGCATATATTTCTAGAATGGTTTGTCGGACAGAAAAAGTGATTATAACCAATTTTATAGGACTTCATATTCTGAAGAAGTTTTTGTACAATAGAAATGTTTAGGACTGATCGTTTTGACAGTATCCGTAAAAAACCTAAATTTTTATATGGAAACACCTAAAATGGGTTGCCCGATTTATTTAATTTTTTTTATTTTATTAACTGTTACTATGAAAACACCATGTACCAAATTTCAGCTCTCTATGTAAACGCGTTCTCAAGCAGTATCCAAATATATAGTGGAAATCGAAATTCTTGTTGACAACCCCACGAAGGAGTTGCCCGATTTGTCTCATTTTCGAACTTAATTTAATTTTTTTTTTAAAGTCCGCGTACCAAATTGCAGCTCTCCAAGTACACCTGTTCACTAGTTATCGTGAGCACGGACGGACGGACATGCAAAAATCAAAATAACTTTTAATTTTATGCGTGGGTGTCCAATCCATATTTGTCTACCAGCATTTTTTCTGTGCGTTAGATCTAGGGTATAAATAAAAATAGCACAAAAACAGATTTGAGTGTACATTCTATTTAGAGTATGAAAATTGCGTTACGCATTCTAGAATAATACTTTTAATAGAATTACATAACCGCGTGTTATAAAATAATATTATTATTTAAATTTAGTAACTAGATTCGATTCGTTTTAATAATTTGTTAGTACAAGTTTTAGATAAGATGTACTTACTTAAATAAATTAAAATATACTTGAAAAACAATGCTGCTAACACACTTCACTTTGCCATTAACAATCTGCACCGGTAATTTGTTCTTGAAATATTTCGCAGTATTTCGAGAGGTATTCGTAAAAACGAAAATTTCTCGGATTACTGCAATTTCACTGAACTTTAAAAGGCTTAAACACAGCTGCGATGGCCGCCAACTATTTTCTCTAGGACTGTTTTATGGGTCCTGCAGTGGACGTCGACAGTCGACTACTCAATTGCCTTAATTCAGATGCCTCGATCAGAGGCGCCTACAGCGGACAACTAGTGCAGTCATAAGAGCAATTTTATCTGGGAACGTTTTGTGGACCGTTTATTACAGCCTTTTTCTGATTTGATGCTTTGCACAGGTCGTAAAATCGAGACATGTAGAAAGCCTAGTTTGAGTACATTTTAATTATTTTAGATCTTGGGGATAATAAGACTAAATTGATAAACTTATTTAGTAATTTCTTTTACTTGGGTTTTCATTTACTTTACGTAACTCTATAATATGCTCATAATTATCTTCCGTGAGTTTTTTTTCACTAGGATTGTTTTAAATTGATTTTCTAAAAAACTTGAATTAATATAGAAAGAAAACTATTTTTTAGAGTGTTCTTCAACAAACAACAAATCACATGCACACAGCTGATGGCGACCTTTTATCAAGTCTACAAGCAAAACATGGGATGGCTGGTCAACAATCACAGGTAACAAGTAGTTGCGTAAACATAAACCTTGTGAAAGATACCAATAATGAGAGCAAAAATATGGATGTAAGCCGATCATATATTGATATTGGTGTTACAATTAGTGCATCAACAGTTGATTATAAAAGTAATCATCTGACAAACGCACCTATTGGACTTTGTCAAAACAGTTCAATTCATATGAGTGGCATACCCAGCTACTTGCAGACTCCTGTCGTGAAAAAACAGGGTGTCTCTGGAGAAAGCTGCGATGCAGGTAGCCATCAATCGAATAATGTTCCTATCCCCAAGTTCGACAAAGATTTTAAGTAAGTACTTTTTAATTAAGATATAAGATATATAAACGCATTACAAAATCCCATTTGGATATGTAATAATGACGTTAAAAATTAATCATTAATAAATGCATATAGACGAGCTCTCGAATTTTTAAGCAAACATTCAAATTGCCTTTTAGCTTTGTTCTCGAGAACGGAAATATTACAATGTGGCAGATATGATAATGTATATATTACGATCATAGATCATAGAAATCTACAATTGAGATCTAGGCAGATATTGTTAAAAAAGTTTGTATGCTCTAATTGGTATACTCTAATTGGTATAATACGTCGTACTTATACAAAACAATAACTGCCTTCTCTTAAGGTTCTGACAATCGAATCTTTCAATGAAATTTTCTGTTTACCTGAAAGTTCTTAGCATTTTTAGAACTATCAGAGCCATCTTTATATATCAGCGTTATTTTAGAAGGAAGCCTTATAAAAAATATAGAAAATATAACTTATTATTTAAACTTCTCATTTTCTATAAAAATATAATTGGGAAGTCAGCCATGAGAGCGAACTTTTTATTTATGTAAAAAATGATATTATAAAGTCAGGCACTTATTGTAAGTGAGTTTAAACAGAAAAACCGGTGTGGAAAGAAAAGTCTCGCCAAGATAAATTTAACCTTTCTGAAATTTCAATTACAACTGAGCTCACAAACGTAGCGTAAAAGTGAAAAACAGTTATGATACAGATATAGGCTAGCAATGTAATAAGATTTACATTTCCAAATGTAGTAATATAATACGTATGTAATACAATCAAGTGTTACCAGGTTTATAGTTTAGACCAGTTCAGTGATTAACATCACCAACTTATCATGCTTGTATGAAATTTAGTTTTAACTTGTTTCGGTAGAATATTTAATTAAGTCTTTCTGCATTGAAATCAGCCATTAGTCGCTTTAAGGGGGTGTTCTTGAATCGAACTGCTCGTACAAGATCAACTGATATATATGAAATTAAATATGTTACAACCAGAACTCGATCTAGTTTGGGATGTTCTTGTCGATACCCAAAACAAGGCTTTATTCCAGTGGATGCCCATGAATAAAGTGAAGATAGTAGTTCTTACTATAATTGATACCCACAATATGAAACTTTATTGCAGTCGATTCCCGATTTAAAGGGTTGGTTAGTGATTCTTAATCACAATCGATCTCGATGCCCATAATAAGAAACTTTATTTCAGTTGATACCCATAATATAATGTTGGTTAAAATAATGGATTATTATGCGGCCCTTTGTTTGCGCACTTCACCAAACAGCGGTTTTGCATTGCCGTGGCACTTCATTAGTTTCTGTTGAAGTATTACCGTTTCATATGAAATTGTTTTCAAACTTTTATACTAAATTTAGAATAAATGATATTTGTTTTAAATACATATTAAATACTCCTTAACATTAATACCAGTTTTATTTCTTACTTTAAAAATCTATTAGCAGACAATGCTATAAAATTTCTAATTTACTCGCTTTCGACGTTCATTGAGACATCGGAGAGATCTTCTTTCTTCCAAATTATTTTGCGCCAGCGTAGGGCCATCCTAACAAGTTTTCAATTATTTAAAGTTCGATAGACAGCTGAACAATTTGAGATGGTGCTGTTTTGTTCGCGAAACCAATCCTTAACAAGTTTAGCAGGTTGGATATTTCTTCGATCTTGTTGAAATATCCAAGTATAAGTTCCCATAAATTTTATATTTAAACTTGTTCTTTCTAAAATAAATTATGTATTTCTTAGCAAAATGAAAAATAGTAAAAACAATTAAAACATATAGAATTGGTTCAGGCCTAATTATTACATACGCTAGATGAATGCTAGTGTGTAATTTCTTATGGTTGCCTTCCTGTGCACGTTTGATTATTAAAGTGGTCTTTTGCATCTATTTCCAGAATAGTGCGTCAAACAGTAAAAATTATTACAACCTATTTCATAGTATCTCATATTCTGAAGAACTTTTCAGTACAATAAAAGCAGCGTGTGGATTGATTATTTTCACAGCATACGTAAAACCCTAAATTTTATATGGCACCACCAGGAAGGGGTTGTTCGATTTAGCTCATTCTTGAAATGATAATTATGTATTTTGATAGATTATTGATTTGTGATAGATATTTATTTTGCTCTATCATAATTATTTCTATGCGCTACAAATGGAAAGATAAACTTAATATACCCTAAGAATTCATCATGTCGGGTATAAAAAAGTCTTTTTGAACATAACACCCATTTATGGAATTCGTTTCCATGTAGGATGGAAAATAAGCCAGATAACCCAACAAAATTAAGATAGTGGTATCTTTGAAAAAAAAATTCTTTCCAATGCCGAAAATTTAGCCTGGAAGCAAATTTTTCGACTTGTTTTTTCAGTACACTCGAAAATCAAAAGCTTTGTAGGGGAATGTATGACTAGGGTGAAATACTTGACTCAGATAACAGTCAAGTTTAAGTATTGTGCTCCGTTTAGGAAGCCAATACTCCTATTAATTTAATACAAGAATAACATGATTTAGAAAATTCCATGAAAAATCCGTATAAAAATGAAAACAGTGAGGTTGTAACTTGAATTCTTCATAGGTTCCTTTTCACATCCTAGATGAAATCTCATAGGGTATATTGAAATAGTGCTAGAAGATCAAAATCGATTGGAAAGATATGTAAAATATTGAAAGTTACTTTAATTTTTCCATATGCGTCTGAACGTCTGCCCGTCCATCCATATATCTGTCCGTCAGTCCATCTGCCCTTTCGATAACTCCAGAACGCGTTCACTTAGAGATCTAAAATAATATAAGTATACTATGAAATCGGTTATAATAGTTATAACTGCTCGACGAAACTTTCTGAAAATAAATGCGAAGGACCGCTTCAGTAACCAAACACAATACACCAGAGAGATCACTATATAGCTATAACTCCAAATGCAATTAAGGTAAGAAAATAAAAAAATCGGACTAGCGATATACATATATTACAGTAGTTATATTTTTATTTCATATTCCGGATTTTGTGGCACTTTTCCTATACTTTTAGCCAGCAGAAAGTATTCTAGTAGCGGTTTTCACCCAACCTTTATCTATAATATATTGATTAACATTTCATTGAACAAAAACACAGTAAAAAATATCGACTTACTTTAACAATAATTATTATCTCTGTACAATCTACTCAGTCAATCCGGCTTTCTTAAAGTTAAAATCACTTTCATCAGTGGTAGGTTGAAAATAATCGACTTATTCTCAGAGCACTAGGAATAAAAACTGGGAAATGAATTTTCTACTTTGATTGCAAAAATATGTAAGAGAAACAAAATAAACAAGTGCAAGTGTAACAAGGCCATTTTGTACTTCGAACCAGATTTTTAATGTAATTTACTTTACGTTAGAGCTACCTGGCCAAGCTGTTTCTTTCAGTCTCAAAGCACAGTGAAGCATAAGTATTACATTAGAAGTTTGCATTCAAAGCACGGTATACGGGGTTAAATGTTCCACTTCGGTCAAGCTTTTCTTGTGGATATAAAACACATCCGCTACCTTCTTGACGCACTCTTTTAAATGGAGAAATAGTATCTTCAACTATAACTATAACTTTATTAACTATAACTTTATTCCACGAAACTCTCTAAACTAAAAGCAGGATACACCTTTTCTCTACCTTTCCCTTCCCAATACTCTCCTTGTTAACAAGCCAGGATATAAATTAGCATCGGAATGTTGCATACGATACGACAACCTTCAAATTAATCATAATTCAAATGAAATAAAATCTTACTCGCTGAAGTAAAGTTGAGCTCGAAAATTTTCAGAATTAGAATTTCAAGAAATATTAAAGGAACAGTTTAATTCATTCAACGACATGTATCCAGAGAGAAAATATCATACAGAACTGTTTTTGTATAATTTAAATTTCCTTCCATGTGCTGAAGTTTTCATTTTCAAGGTTCAAACTGCAATTAGTAGGCAGAAAGCCTTGAACACAAAAGGTCACTTTGATTCAATCTTACCAATTTCTTTACGATAAACGCCAAGTATCATATTCTGCCGAACGGAATATATCATCAATTAGACTTTTAGTTTTAATTTATATCATAAAACTCTTGTAGGAAAATTTATATTCAATGAAAGCAATTAACTTTTATTTTTTTCAGATCCAAACAACTTATCAAAGATGCCATAACTGATAACGATTTCCTCAAGAATATTGACTCTTCTCAAGTTCGGGAGCTTGTTGAGTCCATGTATAGCATAGAAGTGTCGAAAGGTGAATATGTAATACGAGAAGGAGAAGCAGGGGCTCATCTTTATGTGTCGGCTGAAGGAGAATTTGAAGTTGTTAGACAAGGTGTAGCACTTGGCGTAATGGGCCCTGGAAAAGCATTTGGTGAATTAGCGATACTCTACAATTGCACGAGAACAGCTTCCATTCGCGTTCTATCACATGCTCGAGTATGGGTATTAGACAGAAGAGTATTCCAACAAATTATGATGAGAACAGGAATGCAACGAATTGAGGACAACGTCAATTTCCTAAAATGGGTACCTCTACTTAAGAATTTATCGAATGATGTCCTTGCTAAAATTGCCGATGTTCTTGAAGTGGTTTGTGCTGGGATGCTTTATTAAATTTTTAAGCATTTATGAGCTTCCTTTTAGGAATTTTATCCTGCGGGGGCTTACATAATCCGACAAGGTACCAGTGGTGATACATTTTTCCTTATCCGACAGGGCAGAGTTAAAGTTACACAAAAGATTGGATCATCTCTAGAGGAGAAAGAAATTCGCACACTTGAAAGAGGAGACTACTTTGGTGAGCAAGCCCTAATTAACGAAGACAAGAGGACTGCAAACATTATTGCCCTATCTCCGGGAGTAGAGTGCTTGACACTCGACCGAGAGTCGTTTACGCATCTCATAGGAAATTTGTGTGAATTAAAGGAAAAGAATTACGGAGACGAAAGTAGAGCCCGAACAGCTGATGTCTTTAAAAATAAATTTGAGAACGCTTTTGGAGCTGATGTCAAACAGGGTAAGTAAAAATATATTTTCTAATCTAATATTTTTCTGATTTTACATCAATTCCATATATGTTCATATTCGTACAAGTGTCTTTAGTGTTTACAGGTACAGCTTATTTTTCTTTTGCATAATACTATATAATTATGTAAAACCCTCATTATTAAATTAGGGAAAAAAGAAAGCAAAACACGTGCATGCAAATATTCCACAAATATATTTCTTTAAGTTTTAACAGAATTAAAACTACGTTATAAATTGCAAATTAGTAAGTCCCAACGCGTTTCGCCTTATTTGATTATTTTCCACCAAGTGTCCAAATACTCCTCGATTAATTAATTACATTAATATTATATATTGTGAAAAATTTCTGCATCTACCGCAAATGTGTTTCTGCTAATAACGCTCTAAATTTTAAAAAATTTCTGAAAGGAATGATTTTCTTTTAACCAATAATACTAAACATGAATAAATTTTGTGGCTGAAGTATATTGTGTTCATTTGTATCTAGAAGGGTTTATCAATGGCTATTTTGTGATATACATATATATTAAAGAAACCGAAGGCATCTGTCGACCTTTGCGCTGTTAGGTAAATTTTTAATTCTACTGGAACAAAAAGTCGCTAGCAAATCTCGTTACGTACAAAGAGTATGTAAGTTTACGTTTTTCGCATATAACTATCTAGTGAAAAAAAACATTATCATCATCATCATCATTAACAGCATCACTATCATCATCATCATCATCATGGTAATCACATCGTTGCACGCATTGCGCCTATCGGGTATTGAACCGATCGGTATTTTTCATACATGCAGAATGGGTCATTGAACTTAACCGGAGTTCGCCACAAAAAGCTAGTTGAATAACACCCTACAGGAAAAAGAGACCTCCAGGAGTAATATCGTATGTCTCCAAAAGGAGATTTGATACCTACAAGAGGCCTCTCTTGGGCATGATTTTAACATTGTTATGTAATTGGAAAAGAGGTCTCATTTTGAACTTCCCAAACATGTTAAAGTGAGGTCTCCTATTGATCTCTCAATATACTTGAATGGGAGGTATCCTTTTTAACTTGCAATATGCTTGAATAGGAGGTCTCCTTTTGAACTCGCAACATACTTGAATGGGAGGTCTCCTTTTGAACTAGCAATATACATGAATGGGAGGTCTCCTTTTGAGCTCGCAATATACTTGAATGGGAGGTCTCCTTTTGAATTACCAATATACTTTAATGGGAGGTCTCCTTTTGAACTCGTAATATACTTGAATGGGAGTTCTCCTTTTGTACTCTCTGTTAACTTGAACTGGAGACCTCCTTTTAATCTGACAGTAAAGTTGAAATAGAGGCCTCCCTTTAGCCTCGCAGTTTTTTCGAAATGGACTCCTGCTTATTAGCTAAATAGAATTTGGAAATAGAGGTCTTCTTTTCAACTGAAAATTTAGGCAAAATGGAGACGTTAGATTTAACTAACATAAACACTGAAATCGACCTTTTCACCTAAAGAAAATATTGTTGCGAGCGTGGCCTTTGGTTCGTTATTTAAAACACAATATTAAATAATTAATATATAAGTTCTTTATTACACTTAAATCATATAAAGTTCACAAACATTTATTTAATCAACTCAACTCTAATTATCGCTAACACTGTACTTTCAATTATCGCAATCTAATTACACACTATCGCTTCTTTATTGCTTTCGCTTCTTAACACTGCAACGTCTAAGACAAGACTCTTTTTTTGGCGATGACAACTATTATATTTATACCCTAGAAACACTCCGGATAAATCTGGAGTGTTCTATTCCAAAAGCTTCTAGACTATTCTATTTGTTCTATTCCTGAACTTTCATAATCGATTCTCCGAACCTAAAGTCATTTACTCTCCGAACCTGAAGTTGTTTATTGCCAGTAGATGTCACCAGTTGTCTCTTTCTATTGCACGTAACACTGCCCCCTTCTTAAACTTGTTCGTCCCGAACAACAGGTGGTCCACGGTCTTGATGCTCGTAGTATTTACACAAGCGGTCCAAATGAACAATTTTGTGCTTGCCTCTTGTGCCACGCTGAATCCTGTATACCACGTCATTAATTCTAGTTACTACTGAATATGGTCCTTCCCAGTGTTGTTGCAATTTTGGAGAACGTCCCTTACGTCGGTTCGGGTTGTATAGCCAAACAAGATCACCTTCATTGAATCCTGCTGAATTCGCACGTAAGTCATAGCGTGCCCTCATCCGATGGGTACTTACTGCTAATTTCGCCCCCGTGGCCCTTTGTACATCAGCTCGCAGTTTCAATGGGGCTCTGACATTACACTTGTACATTTGCTTTCTGCTGCTACGTGGCGGCCCTTTGTAAAAAACACACACAGTGCATCTGCGACACCACTTCTCTACATCCTCCCGCATATGTAGCCAATAAAACTTTTCTCGTATTTTAGAAATTGTTTTATTCACTCCCAAATGTTCTCCAGATGCTCCACGATGCACTTTACCTAGAACCTCGTTGACCTTTGATGCCGGCACGACTATCTGCATTCGGAACGATTTACCGTTTGGTGCTTCCCACTTGCGTTTTAATATACCGCATTCAACATGAAGAGAATTCCATTGAGCCCAGTAGCTTTTCAGCTTTTCACTCATCCTCGAAATATCCTTCCATTCTGGTTTTTCTATGTCTGCTTTCCAAGCAAGAATAGGCGATATGTCCGGATCTTCTCGTTGTGCTGTTTGCAAACTCTCGATGTCCCAACCTGTTGATGGCTCCACAGTTACCAACTGTATAGTAGCTGTTTTCTCATTTCCTTTCTCCCAGCCGTAATGCTTACATTCAGGTTCCCATTGACGTTGTACCAAGGCTTCTGCATTTCCATGGATACGTCCTTCCCTGTGTTGGCTCTCAAAGCCATAAGGTTGGATTCTAGTCTCCCTAAGAATAGTTTGCTCTCTAGCTCGCCAATTTGGACATTCTTCTCTCCCTTTCTTTTCTGTTGATTCCTTTCGACGGCGTTTCCTGCAGTCGCTTTGAAGGTGTCCTAATTTATTACAATCCCAACATCGAAGAACACTACGTGAAGGGGTGCTCAGTGATAACTGCAATCTATTGCAAGTCTGCTGCTCAGCTCGATATCTTTGCAATTCCACTTTCCTCTCTTCATCTAGAGATTCCACTCGTCGGCGTTTTCTGCAATCTCTTTGTAGGTGTCCTGTTCTATTACAATTCCAGCATCGAAGGGTACCACGCAAAGGTGAGCTCTGGGATGACTGCATTCTATTACAAGTACATTCGTCTACTGAAATGTCTCTCATTCGTACTGCACCCCGCGAAGCTTGTCTGGCGGATTCATACACTAATGCATAGGCTAGTGCCTCTGCTGTTGATTTCCTTCCTGCTAGCCTTAATGATTGTTGTAAATTTTGATCTGTAATAGCGTTCACAAATGCCTCTGTCGCCACTTCATTGAGAAAATCCGCATTCACGCTGGAGTATAACAGATGCGCTAATCTTTCTACATCTGCCTGCAGTTGTTGTAGTGATTTGCCATGTTTTTGAATCCTGTTGCGCAACTGTAGGCGATATACTTGCTGCATGTGCTCATCTCCGTAACGTAATTCTATCGCCAGTACTAATGAAGAGTAATTACGTTGATTTTCAATCGGTACAGTTTGTAAGAGTTCTGACGCGGGACCTCGAAGTGCTAACACCAGAGCTATAGCTTTGTCTTCATCATTCCATCCATTTACCTCTGAAGCTGCCTCGAATTGTCTCTTGAAGATATGCCACGAATTTTGTCCATCAAATATGGGAGGTTTCATTCTACCTGCACCGCATATTTCAGTTGCTCCGCTTAGAGGCTGACGATGCTTTATTCTTTCCAGATCTGATTTAAAACTGTCAAGCTGCTCGGTGACTTTTTGTTGAGCTTCCGCCACTTCCTGCTCGATTCCTTCAATTTTCAAATTTTGTTCGTCTAATGAGTTTTTCAGGAAAGTCTTCTGTTCCTCCAAACGAGTTTCTAGACAATTCTCCAAAGAGATCTTTTGTTCGTCCAAACGGGTTTCCAGAGATTTCTTTTGTTCCTCAAAATCAATCTTTTGTTCATCAAAACGGGCTTCCATAGATTTCTTCTGTTCATCTAAACGTGATTCCAGAGAATTCTTTTGTTCGTCGAGAGAATTCTTTTGTTCGTCGAGAGAATTCTTTTGTTCGTCCATAGATTTCTTCTGTTCATCTAAACGTGATTCTAGAGAATTCTTTTGTTCGTCCATAGATTTCTTCTGTTCCTCGAGAGAATTCTTTTGCTCATCAAAACGGGCTTCCATTTTACTCATTAAAGTACTCAAAAGCTGTTCCATTTTCATCGCAGGCGCTTCTTCAACTTCGATTTCTTCCACGTTCTCTTCGAAAACAAATGTTTCAGGATTCTTTCCTTCCTCTATCAAAGATTGTCTAAGTCGCTCGACTAGAACTTTCTTTATGCCTGTCGTTTGTAATGACCGGTTCCCTAACTCCACTTTCAAATCATGCGTTCGAAGCTCGTCAACTTTGCGCCCCATTACTGTAGTATAATATAAATTATTTTCCAGAACTTTTAAAATTTAACACAATTTCTCAAAATTAATCACTCTTTTAATTTTTAGTCAATTGCCACCACTTTATTTCGCGAAGTTATTTCACTTCTGACACCAGTTGTTGCGAGCGTGGCCTTTGGTTCGTTATTTAAAACACAATATTAAATAATTAATATATAAGTTCTTTATTACACTTAAATCATATAAAGTTCACAAACATTTATTTAATCAACTCAACTCTAATTATCGCTAACACTGTACTTTCAATTATCGCAATTTAATTACACACTATCGCTTCTTTATTGCTTTCGCTTCTTAACACTGCAACGTCTAAGACAAGACTCTTTTTTTGGCGATGACAACTGTTATATTTATACCCTAGAAACACTCCGGATAAATCTGGAGTGTTCTATTCCAAAAGCTTCTAGACTATTCTATTTGTTCTATTCCTGAACTTTCATAATCGATTCTCCGAACCTAAAGTCATTTACTCTCCGAACCTGAAGTTGTTTATTGCCAGTAGATGTCACCAGTTGTCTCTTTCTATTGCACGTAACAATATGTAGAAAGTGAAATAAAGAAAAAGGCCAGAAAGCATTTATTTTTCCATTTTGATAATTTGCAATTTCTTAGGGATATTTTAAATAGCAATATGCGTTACGCAAATCATACAAAAATTTATATTATTTGCCATAAAAAGTACAGAATAAAGTAAAAAAAAATTTCCGAAAAAAGGTAATTAGAAACAGTGTATCGTAAATATGAGTTATATGTAGACAACATTACTCTATAATTTTCATAAACGGATATTGATAAAATCAAGGGATCCAGATCGGGTGTATTCAAGTATCGCAAGTATTCAAAAATGTCAATTGGTCATGAAAGTTTCGATATTTATCCGCATTCATTTAGGCGATTGTAATTTGTACATTTCTTCAAAGATATTTTATTCTTTTCCTCAGCCCAGTTAAATTTTAACAGCACTTCCTCGCTGAACAATTCTTCAAGTACTTTAGATATTTTGGATTTTCCTACAAATTCTCTAATGTACTCTATCTACCATAACAAATAATATTTATCATAAAAAATCAAACAAACTATATTATGTATAGAATAAATTTTAAGCTTATCAAATTTTTTTGGATTTGCTGTCGGTAAGATCTTCAGTTCTTCTTAAATCTTCAATTGTTTTAATTGGAAATATATTGAGGCTGTTTCTGAATGGGAAAAGCTTTTCCGATATTTCTTCTAATATTGTATTATGATAACACAGAGTTTCTTTTACTTGCTTCATTTTCTCAAATAACTTATCTACATTCTCCACTAACTCTTCATTACTTTCATTTTTAGCTTCCATATTTTGTTGCTGTGTTCCTAGAATAAGAAATCATCAAACTTCAAAATGAATGCCTTCAATGTTTTATTTCATTTTCTTACGCATCTACCTATATTTTCTTTTAAAAGACTCAATCTGGAAACAGTTGGTGATGTATAAGGCCTTGTTTCGTAACGCTTTGCTTTTGCTTTTTTTCCATCTTATAGCTAAAATTAAAATGATTTTCATAATTATTTTCATATTTTTCAAAAATTTTACTTATTGATCGCAATGATGCAAGACTGGTATGAAAACTAAATAGTGTTCGTATGGTATGCAGAAGATTTTGCATAATATTTCTTCTATTACAAATTTTTGTACAGACTAATCAAGATGTTTTGTACAGGTAATACCTAAAGCTGTTGTGCAATTTACAGGTATCTCGAAAAAACTGTTGACTTCTCTTAATTTATAGAAAATCATATAAGTAATCCCTTCATCAGAGAAAAAGCCTGCAACTTTAACTGGTATCCCTTTAATGTAACAAAAGTTATTTGGATGGTATTACATAAGAAAAATATTGAAATAATAATTTGAAAATATATATGCGCAAGTTATATCAAACTTTTTTTATGAAGATTTTCGGAAATCATATTTAAATTTGTTTGTTTTGCTAATCAAATTCCTTTCTATCATTTTATTGTATATCTGCTGAGGAATATGTGTTGCTTCTCTGCAGTCTTTCTTTAATGTTTGCATAAAATTTTCATATTTGTAAGAAGAGAAAGCTTCTGTATTGCCATACATTTCTCCGCACTCGGTCAAGTGCAGCAAACAATGCACGTTATATTATTAATGCAAAATCCTGCCCAAATGATTGCAGCATTTCTTGTATACAGTCTAAATTTTTATTACAATTTTGCGGACAAGATATAAGCCTATAGGAACAAATGTAATAGCAGCATATTGCAATAAGGATCCTCTTCTCAAATATCTTTAAAAACGACGATTGACGTATATAATATAACTCTGATGCCTTCAATCGACGAATTTCATCTAAAGTTTTGGGTTTCTACAAAATTCTGCTAGTACAAATTTTCGTATTGAAGTCTACCTTCGGTTTACTTCCAGTTTTTGTTGTGAACATAACTTTCTTTTATTGTGTTTCCCATCTGATATATACGTTAGTATTTTTTTTAGTTATTCCTAGGTCGATTAGACGCATAACATCCAAAGAAAATTGTGACACCATTTTGATTTCTAATTTCTCCAAAGGATGGATATGACTTTGATATGGTGTTAAGTGATATAATACGTCACCTCTACTTATAAAATTATAAAATCGATATCTATTCGTAATAATCCAGAGCTTGTGCTGTAAGCTAATGTTTTATCAATGTTCCTGCCATTTTGAGTACATTTTGGGCATCCTTTTGCGGATGTGTAACCAACTTTTCCAGTTAAAAACGCTCTAGCTGGGCTGTGATTAATTAATAAACCTTCGTTTTTTAAATATAACGCTCCTCTACAAATTTATCTAAAAACTCGTTTAGGCTTGCTGGTTTTGGTTTACCTACAAACATGGCCATCACAAACAGGACACTTGTTTATTGTTGGGAATAATTCTTAATATAGCCCATCATGATGTTAACCAGCTTTTAACTAATAACATACCGTTGATACAGACATCCATGAGAAACTCATCAGTAGATAACGAAACTTTCCATTTTAATAATTTTAACGCATTTTGGATGCTAAAATGGTATTATTGGCCGTTTGTTATATTGTTTGTCTCGGCTGAAGGTATTTCCTTAACAAAAAACTTCTTCATACTTTTTGGAACCTTTAGCCCTTCTAATAAAATAGATAGCAGATCATCAAAGGCATCTCGCCTAATCTTATGAGCAACAGCCCAACATTTTAATTGATCTACCAAATTTTGTCTTCTTTCTCTGCATCACCAAGATTATGACTATTTAAATTGTTTTCTTCAGATGCACCAAAATAAACAGATCTATTACCCTCTTCAGTAAAATATTGGACATTTTGTCGCTTTTCCGCACATTCCGCAAAATTTTCCCCTTGAGTTTTTATTAGTTTTTTCATGTGCCTTTTGAATATACCACACATTTTTCTCGACATTTTTTAAATAAACTTCCTATTGTTCATGAACATATGTATAAAATTCATCGAATCATATTAAATAACAATGCAGTACTCACATTTGAAATATTGAACACAATTTAAAATGTTATCTTAAAATTTCAGATGAACACTCAGCTTTTATGAAATATAAAATATTTATGGATGCACTCTTTTGAGCTTAATTTAGCTTTCCAAAATTGTTAAAGGAACTTTAAACAGTCGAAACACTTTGTTTTTAATATGTTAAATTGTGCAATTCGTTTACGTTTTAAACACATTTTCACAATAACACAACTTTATTTTTTATTTGAAAAATTACATGTTCTCATCTTTAACTCCATAAAAAGAATGACAGTTTTTTACTGTTTTCATACGGAAAAAGCAAGAGCAAAGGAAATAAAAACAGTTGTTGTACTTCTCTTTGTTCTAATGCCACATATCTATAGGAAAAATCGAGACGTCGCTAAAGGAGGAATAACGGAGGTCAGAGATCGTGCGTAAGACTGAGCTCAATATAAATACCATTGATCCTAAGTTGCTCTCAAGTTATTAACGTGAGCGCTTACGTTATCCTTACATTTTTACACACGACCTTCAATGTCCCTTATTCCTCCCTTAACGAGGTCTCGCTTTTATCCTGTTGTATTTAAGTTACATATATTCGGAGCAATAAAAGATTGCTGGAGAATTGCTCGCCCACAGTTGGTAGCCTATAATTGCTCGCCAGGAAAGTTCAGCGCCACACAATTGCCCGCCAGAAAAGTTACTCGCAGGTGTATTAGTTCCTTTTTACATGAATACAGATTTAAAGTTCGTTTATTGCACAACATAAACATATAATTTCAATTATTATTTACAAATAATTGTCGTCAAGTAAAAGTATTTATAAAGACTTATAAAGATTAAGAATATGATTTAAACCCTACCGTTCCTAAAACAACAAATAGTTTTATTAATAATATAATTATATAATTTTATTGCAACACAAAATTAAAATAAAACAATATCAATAAAAATGATTACATAACCAAAATATTATTTTCGTTACGTAACATTAATTCAATATACGGGATAAATGTGTATAAATATTCAATAATTATAATGTTAAGCTATGCCACGCAGACATTCGATCAATGTTCTATTTGGATTTTCGTTAACAATTATTTTTATCCTTCTTGCAAAGTCACGATATATTTCCTTTGTTATATAAGGATCACAGCTGCTTTATATTGCTCTATTTTTCTGGAATTCATGCTTTGTTCAGTGTTTAACGCGGCAATGAACTTCCATATATCTGCATGCGGTACACCAATTAGTTCAGTGAAGGAACGATGCCAACCTTCATAAGAATTGTTGGTTTTTGGTAAGCTATTGTGAACGGCACTATGGCAATCCCACAAGTCTAGAGGATCTCAAGGATTGCGACGGCAAGGCGACTCGGCGCTCCAATTCATGTGTCCTCGAAATAATCCAATATAGGATGCAAATTATTTTCAAAATCAACGTTCTCGCATAAGTCTTCGAAGCTGCATTCTACATTTTCAACGGGAATAAAAGCTAAAGAGGATATCATTCTTAGTTTTAGCGCAAAGTCACTGTCCTCTTAATATCGGTTTTGCTAACCAGTTTTTTGGATGCAGCGATAAAAATACTCCGTAAAATGAAAAAACAACCTCGCTCATGGAAACGCAGTTCCAAATGTTCTAGCTCGTCGAAATATTTTGTGTGTGTCTATTCGGATATTTTTTATAAAACCACAAATACTGCTGGAACAGATTTATTACTTATAATTGCAAGAATTGTAAATAATTGTTGAAATAATGACAGCACAGTCTTAAAAGTTCCACCTGCGTACCAGTTTTGTGTTCATGACAAGAAATTAGAATTGTCTTTTGTAGAGAAAATTAATATCCTGTTATTACTATCGTTGCTATTAAATAATAAAAACTGTTCTCCTTCGAATCTTTTTTGATAAATTTCGGGTATTTGTGCATTTGTAGTCGCTGGTAGATAACCTTTTGCCTTCCTTACATATTTTATTGTCGCTTTCATGATGTTTATATATGGCATCTTTCCGGCTGCAGCTTGCGACAAATCAATATACGAATCAGCAACAATGCGCTGTGTCCCTTCTTCGGTAATTGTTACTCACGACTTAGCATCACTACTGACTGCCACGACTTCGCACCTTGCAGCATCGCCTGCATGATTACGCGCATTTAAATATTGGACAGTTTCATTATTGACACTCTGGATACATGTACGACACTTAAGTCTTTTGTACTGATCACATTTCCAAAATACTTTCTCACTGTTTTCTTATCTTTGATATATCTATAGATGTGCTTCTCAGAAACTTCCATTTTCCCTTCTCCATTTTCACAAATTATAACGCCATAATTATTTAGGGTGAAAGACAAGCTTTTAACACACTGAACGCTAACAAGATCTGAACACTAACAAACTGAATTTGAAATGAATATAAAATTGCAAAAGATTATGACTTATATTGCTTCAAAGCCGGATGCATGGTCTTGGAAAACAAACAGATAGACCATAACTGTTGGGCCGAGCAGCCCGAGCGCCCGTTGTGACATAAGGTCACCGACCATTGATTTGACGTTTACCTACAAATGTATTGTAGCTCTATCTGGTTTCACCACTCTTCATATCACAAAAATTAAATTTAAAATTGTTCACAATTAACAAAACTTTCCACGTTTGGATAAATTTTCTTACCTTTTATATTTTACATGTCGTCATATAAAATTTTACTTTGCACCTGACTTAATACCAATATTCATTCAATAAACATCTTTTTATCTTACCCATTAAAGGGTTTGATTGTAAAAGAGATTTCCGAACTAAAGTGAAATACTGTGAACATTTAAAACTGTAAGTACATCAAGTATCTGTACAATAATTATATTTATACAATGCAGTCTGTGATCCCAGTAATGTTTCAATTTATAATATAATATCCCATAAAATTTGAAATAAATATCTGTTAATGGCGAGCAACTTTCGTGGCGAGCAATTGTTTGGCAAGCAAGTTTCCTGGTCAGCGATTGTGGCGAGCAATATTCCGCACACCGCAATTAAATTCTCTAGTTATTTTTTTATATAGAAAACCCATCGCCGTTATCGTCTTTCTTTTATTACCACATTCTCAAGATTCAATGTAAGGTTGTATGCTAGATATGGTCCTTCGAGATATAAGTTGAACCTTAAAAACAATTCAGGAGTCATTGGCTCACTTTACTGGTAAATATAGCAAACTATATAATAACAGTAGACAGTAGACAATATGCCCTTTCGAACACCGCGACATCCAAAAAAACATCGTAAAGCCAATGGACAAACTGTCATATGTCCCGCTAGGTACAAGTTCGAGGTGAACCGAGGTGAACTAAGGAATTTTGTCTCCCGTTGATTACGTCGAAGGCGATTAATAAAATGTAAAACGTAAGCCGTGACACGAATAGCCTTCCGATAGCAGCGGAAGGTGTCTATCGTAAACATGAGCTCATTCGTATCACTTTCATCGATAATGTGTGAATATAGTAAAAGAGTTGAGTTTATAATAGTGCAATTTATCTGAGGCCAATTATCTGATTTGATTGAGAGCCAAGACGGTCCGTTGATCCAGGTCGTAGCACTAAGCAGTTGTTTTCCGCTTTACCCTCGAGGTAGAATGTCTCTAGGGTTTTCGTTCTCTGGACAATGCCTCCAGTTAGCAGTATTTCTAAAACGTCTGATTTCTTCAACTCGGGTGCAACGTATGGTTTGCATTTCTGGTTATCGTTGTTTATATAATGCAGTGCAATCAAGATATTACCGTTTTTACCTTTTCAGGTCTAGTCAATATTAGTAATAATTCAAGTTATTCCTAGGCTATTTTTTTTTAGATGTCAATAGATTCTAGATGGTGCCAGTGGATAGGGTATTGGTACTGTTGGGGGACACAATTTTCATCAGAAATCCTCTACGGGCTATGGTTTTCGAGATATTACCGATTTACCTTTTTCAGGTGTAATCAATATTAGTAATAATTCAAGTTAACCCTAGGCTATTTTTTTTTTCAAGGTCAATAGATTCTAGAAAGTGCCAGTGGATAGGGTAATGGTACTGTTGGGGTACAAAATTTTCATCAGAAATCGGTTTTCGAGATATCTTATCTTTTCAGGTGTAATTAATGTTAGTAATAACCATATGCTACTTTATTTTCATACCAATAGATTCTAGAAAGTGCCAGTGGATAGGGTATTGGTACTGTTGGGGGGACAAAATTTTCATTAGAAATCCTCTATGGGCTATGGTTTTCGAGATATTACCGATCTTACCTTTTCATGTGTAATTGTCGTGTCCCAATAGAAAAAAACAACACCGACTTTACTTTTACTACACCGCTTTTATTTCAAATCACTGTTACTACTATTGCTCCGACCGCTTTCTAATTAAAACCCGAACTGACCACTCCAATTTAGTTGTGCACCACGAAAACTTGCACACGGAACTCGGAAGTAGAATCTGACCCTCAACATTTGTAATTAGTATGATGCGGTAATATTCTACAACCGATGACGAGACAGCTGGCCAATGTCACCGATAGCAAGCAGCTGTGCTGTTGTAAGCAAAACGGGCAATTACCGTGCCTATGCGAAGTAGCATGTTTAGTCACTGCTGCCATAATATAATATAAACAATCATCACATTATTTAGCACTTTACTGTGCGGAGTAAAGTGTTCCGCTATTGCTAGCTCCTTTACTACCGGTACACCTGCCAGCCTGTTTCCGTATACCAGCAGATTGGGACACAACAAGGAACTAGGAACTAGGTCCGGTGTGTTCACTTAGGGCATTCAATTAAAAGCTGTAGGATTTACATTTCTTTTAATTTAATTTCTATATAAACACAATTATAATTTTCTTGACATTCTTCTTAACTATATCTTTACATCATGCTTATTTTTTTTTTCTATTTTTACATAAATTTTCTTTCATTTCTGTTCTATTTCTTTAATTATTTTCTTTACATAATACATTCATATTTTTTATTTCTTTTAACAATCTTTCTTCATTTAGTTTAGTTACAGAATATAAATTTTCTTTCTCTTAATATATTTTCATTATAATTTGCTATATTTCAATTTCTTGCTTTATTTGTTTTTTTATTAATCCATTATAATATTGTTACATTTCTTTAATTTCAAAGCAAAACATTGATCCTTTTTTTCTTATTTAAATCTTTAGCATACATTTTTTATTCATTGTGATTACCAGCTTTACAATTATTATTTCTGTTTAATATCGCTAATTTGTTTTATTTATTTTTGCTAACTACTGGTCGCCATAACCTACTTATTTACAATACTATCTTACGTCCTATTTCCCTACCACTGCTGTTGTGCTACTCCAGCTGTACGAGCTGCTTTCGAACGACGGTGGGTAAGTTAGTTGTAGGCATATAAGCTGTTGTGGGGACTATTTCCTCAATGCTAGTATCGGGTCCTTTGTTCTCCATTTGCGGCTCTAATTTCACTGTTCGGGTGTTTCTAGTTAACCTCAGTATGATTGGCAACGTCGATGTCTTTCGATTGCTCAGTAGTGCTTGGTTCTGCTTCCAACATCTCAGGTAGATTACAATTCCTGCTACTATTAATAGGCTGCTAAGACTTAAGAGTCCTGTCACCGATTTGTCTGCTAAGTAAATGTGGTGATGAGTCTGCTGCCTGCTGTTTTCCTCACTTTTGATGGCACTCTGCATACTTTTTATTGCAGCTTCCTGCTCTATTAATAGAATCTGCAGCTAGAAGTTGAACGTGCTGCTTCTTCCCGTGGTCCTTCTCTACCCTTCTGACGACTGGCTTCATCGCAAAATTGTCCCAAGATGGTAACTCCGAATGTGTGGGCTGCCAAAGGGTTATATTCCGTCTGGCGTCGTCTTCCGATGCTATAAGAAGGTCTCATATCTGCAGATGACATTATTCCGCTAGCGTTAAAATTCCCGTGGCGGATAGCTCCCCAAAGACGGTGGGTAAATTCTGCCAGTTGACCTCCAACTTTATACTGGCGGCCACCACGAACAACCAGTGATTGCGGCTTACCATGTGAACCAGACTGTTTCACTTCGAAATAACTTTCCTCGAATATGAGTTAGTGTTGACGTTAAAACTGCGGGAAAGATTTAACACACAGTTATTACCAATGGTTGTAATAACTGGGGCTAACTGCTCACATAAGAATTGCGGATGGTCGGCCAGTGTGATCTGCTGCTGACATTCTTCATCCATCAAGCCATACTGACGCTCGTGGTTGTTGGCTGCTAGGAATTCGGCACCTAGACCGTATATTTGGCAGCCCTCTTTGTCCACTGTGGCAGGAATGGTGTAAATCTTGTAGATGTCGAAAGCTACTCTTTGAGGCTGGGGAATATCAACTCGGATAAGAATATGCTGCTGACTCTGGATTGCGTTCACCTTAGCAATCTGGGTTAGTAGCTGAAAATCCAAGAAATGCTCGGCCAAATCCAGTTGTCTCGTAGCGTTTCTCATAATATCAGTGAGCTCCCGAGCATGGAGTATCATAGGATGGAGCTTTCCCCCACTCAATTAGACCATAATGTTCATATGGGTTTGCTGCATATCGCTTATTTCTCTCAATTGTAGAGTCATTAGTGTAATAATTTCGTTCAACTCGGTCTGCTTTACCACTGCGCAAAGTAGTTTGACCAAACTGCTACAGTTTTCAGCGAATCTCAGTTCCTCTGATAAATCAGGCATCTCAAATTTGGGCAATACAGTCCAGTGCTTCATGTAGAAGTTGGCCAAGGCGTTCAAAAAGTACTCCGGACTGCTCAATGGGTCGTATGCTGTAGCCTGAGTTTTCTGCACACTGCACAGCTACTACTGCCAAAAATATTATTGCGACAGCTCTCATAATCTTAACCCTACTTAACTTCGCTAAATGGCAACCTTCCTAACCTACTATTATTTTTACTACAAAAAACAAAACAATTACTTAATTAATTCACCTTTACATTTTCATGTAAGTATAATATCTAAGCAAACATTTAATTAATTCAATATTATCTAAATATATTTTTCTAATATTATATATTATCTAAATATTTTTTTCTTCTTCTTATTTACCTTTAATTGAACTTCTTATTGTTTTTTATTACATCCCTTTTCTTACTTTATTTTGATATTTTTTCTCTCCTCCTGTTATTTTTTTTAACCCTTTTTGTCTACTCTTATTCTGTCTTCTTTTAACCTTTTGGTCTACTCTTGTTCTTTTTTTTACTGTCCACACCCTTTGATTATTTTTTTTAAATTCTCCCGATTAACCAGGATCTAGGTTTCATTCCCGTTGATTTCCTTCTCGGACCAATAAATCGCTCTTCTCTAGGGCTGTAGTGGTGGTATGCCTATTGCTCTGTAAAATATATAAAACACTTTCTCATTATTTGTATACTATATTGTGAATACATATAAATTATTCTTCAAATATTTTTATGCGGTTTGTATGTATACGCGTGAGCTTCTTCGCTTGAAGTATAGTTACGTTCTCGGGACTATGAACGTAAATTACCTCATACGAACCTTTGAAAATTGACGATAATTTTCCTGTACGAGCTTGATCCCTTACCAAAACGTTTTCACCGACATGTATAACGACTGCTTTGGCTGACTTATCGTAATATTTTTTGGCGGATATTTTATTTCGAATTAGATTCACTCTTGCTAGCTCAAACGCTTTCTGTAATTTGAACCGCAAAGCTGTACGACTCTTGTCCGCGTTATACATTGGTTCGGGCTTTCGCTGTTAACTACTCGGGATTTCTAACACAAATCCGAATAGGGTCTCCATAGGTGTCAGTATCGTACCGGAGTGCACCGAGTGTAATATGTATGAGCCACTGTTCTCAAAAATTCGTCCCAGTTTTGTGGTTCCTGATCTACAAAGCTTCTCAAATAATTTGCTAAAGTCGAATGCTGTCGCTCTACTGCGTTCGCCTGGGGATGGTAAGCAGTTGTTTGTAGCTTCTTGATCTTAAGCATCTTACATAGGGCCTTCAAAACTTCCCCCTAAAACGGCCCCTAAAGATTCTCCACTTGCATCAGTGATAACGGTAAACTCCTTCTTAAAATCTGGATAACCTAACACCGGTGGTGAAGTGGGGGAAGCTTAACGGTTGTGAAAGACTGCTCACATTCCGTTCCCGAATTGAATCGAATATTTTTTCTCAATAATTTATTAATGGGTGCTTAAGAGTTTTGAGAAGTTAGGCACAAATTTCCGATAATAGTTTGCTAACCCCAAAAGTGACTGTACTTGCTTGGCCGTCTTAGGACGAGGATACTTTTGTACAACTTCCACTAAACGTGAGTCTGGCTTGACTACTTGCTCTGAGCAAACATGTCCAAGGTATACCACATCCTTCTTCAAAAACTGACATTCAGAAGGCTGAAGCTTTGTATATATATGGCACACATGTACATATGTGTGATAACACAAAGCAAGAGAGCAATCAAGCAGAGGCGGTCGAGGTCAGTCTTGGTCAGAGCTCGGAGCACACTAGGTTAATTAGGTTAAGTTGTATAATATAATAATAAACATAGCTAAAATACAATTAGTGCGTTTATCATAAACCTACAGACATAACATGGTGTCAAGTGTAAAACTGTAAAATTGAAAAATTATAAATTTCAAGAGGGTATAAAAACACCGCGTGGTTGGCAGACTCGCATTACCAAGTGCTAAAAAGTATATCTAATAAAATTTAAATATCTAACCAGTCATGTAAATTATATACATATAGATAAAAAATATGATAATTCAAGATTCTAAAAAAAAAAAGTGAGTGTTACATATAAATAACCGAAGCAGTAAAAAGCACGCGTTGCAATAGGCAGGCGCTTGAAAAATTTGTCAAAAGAAGTAAAAAAAAAATTTACTGCAGTTGTAAAAATTACATAATATCTACATAATTAGAAATATTCATATTCATCACTGCATCTGGCATCGAGAGCGATGATAGACAAATTGCCGTACTTCTACCTTGTATTGGAGATTATGGGTTAAAAATTTATAATAATTTTAAATTAGAGAAAAAAGACTTAAAATTTGAAATGGTGACTGCTGCCTTTGATAAATACTTCTCTCCAAAGAAAAATATTGTATTCGAGCGCTATCGATTTCTTTCATGCAGACAAAAGCCATATTAAACTTTAGAACAGTTTTTAACAGAACTTCAAAGTCTAGCCTGAACCTGTGAATATAAGGAGGAAACACAGATGATTCGTGATGCATTGGTGATAGGCATTAGCGATGAAATTTTAAAGGAAAAGTTTCTGCGTACTGAAGGTTTAACTTTAGAGGAAGCCGTCAAGATTGCGAAAGCTCATGAAGCGAGTAAGCAGCATCTACAGGAGATGAGCATGCATAATTCAATTGAAGCAGATATGAGCCAACTAAAACTTAAACGCAACGTAAATTGGGTGACAGGGAATTCAAAAAAATACAACAAGTCACAAAATAAGCAGCATTTTCATGGTCAAGGTTATGTATCGAGAAAGTCGTCAACATCAACTGGGAACAACAATCTAGTGCAACAGAAATTTCCAACGTCCAAATTCAGAAGAAATTGCCAACGCTGTGGTCAAATACATGTAAAAAAGTGCCCAGCTGAAGGAGAAAAATGCTTCCAATGTCAAAAGATAGGTCACTTTGCAAAATTTTGTAAAAATAAAATTATTAAAAATGTCAATTTAGAATCTAGTACAAGTTATGATAATACTTTCTTTTTAGGCAGCATAGATAAAATCCCAATTGGAAGTACAACTGGAACTGCAAAAGTAAATGCGAATAAAAGGTCATGGACCATAGAAATAGAAGTTCAAAACGGAAGAAAAATAACTTGTCTGCTGGATACAGGTGCTCAGGCAAACGTGATGTCGATATCAACATTTAACAAATTTAATTTACCAGTAAAGAAAATTATCCCGAGAGCTATCAAGTTAAGTACATATTCTGGAGAAAAACTCCAGGTAAGAGGCAAATATTTTCTTAAAGGCAAATATAATAATAATAACATAACAATTGAATTTATAATTATAACGCTTAATAAGCTAACGGTTATTGGTTTAAATGATTGTATAAGATTCAAACTACTTAAAAAAAATTGTACCTCTTGATTCCTTCTATAGCAACAAAGTTATCTCCAATTATGAAGATTTATTTTCTGGCCTGGGTTGCCTAAAAAACTCTTGTCATTTAACATTAAAAGAAAACGTACAACCGGTTATAGACCCTCAACGTAAAATACCATTTAAACTACATGAGAAATTAAAATCTGAGTCAGATAGTATGGAGAAAATGGGGGTAGTTTCGAAAGTAACTGGTCCAACCGAATGGGTAAGTTCGATAGTGCTAGTAGAAAAACCAATAAGTCTTTAAGATTTTGCTTGGACCATAGAAATTTAAACCAGGGACTTCTTAGATCTCAATATCCGTTGCCAGATATTGAGTATATTAAAACAACACTAAATGGTGCATCATATTTTTCAACACTAGATGCAAGCTCCGGTTTTTGGATGGTTAAATTAGATGAGTATAGTTCAAACTTGTGCACTTTTAATACTCCCTTTGGTAGGTACAAATTCTTAGGACTCCCATAAGGGTTAAATGTGGCCCCTGAAATATTTCACAAAATAATGACAGACCTTTTTTAGTGATATCGATGTCATAGTATATATAGATGACATTTTGGTCTGGGGTAAAACAAAAGAAGAACATGATCTTCGTCTTCAAATGGTTCTTGACAGAGCGAAACAAGCAAATATAAAATTTAATAAAAATAAATGTCGATTAGGCCTTACAGAGGTTACGTATTTTGGGCATATATTTGACAAAAACGGTGTCAGACCTGATAACCAAAAAATAAAAGCTATTAAAAATATGCCTAGTCCAAAGTCTTAGATCTAATTAATTACCTAGGAGCCTTTATAAAAAACTTGTCCACTGAAACAATGCCCCTCAGATCATTACTAAGAAAAAATATTTCATTTGAGTGGACAGAAAGTCAAGAAAACTGTTTTAAAAAATTAAAGTCTTTAATTTCTAATCCCCCAGTCTTAGAATATTATAACAAAAATATACCAGTCATTTTGTCGATGCAGATGCTTCACAGTTTGTCGTTGAAGCTGTTTTATTACAAAACGGTCGTCCACTCGCATATGCCTCCAAAATGCTGACATCGTCCCAGCGAAACTATGCTCAAATTGAGAAAGAGCTTTATGCTATTATTAGGATGTATAAAATTCCGACAGTATCTTTATGGACAAAAATTTCAAGCTGAAACTGATCACAAACCTTTGGTGTCATTATCTAAAAAAGCTCTAGCTGATGTTCCAGCTAGGCTTCAGCGCATGATGCTTAATTTACAAGCATATTATTTTGAATTTATTTTTGTAGTTGATGATCTCTTATTCAAAAATAAAAGTGTAATAATCCCCCTAAAAATTAGAAATACTATTTTAGAACTCTTACACGAAGGGCATCCAGGGATTGTAAAAAGCAAAAGCAGAGCGAAAGGATTGGTCTATTGGCCAAATATGTCCAGAGATATTGAAAATAAAGTAAGCTCTTGTGAAGTATGTATGAAGTATCAGAATTCTAACAGAAAGGAAACTCTCTTATTATACTCAATACCAGGAAATCCATGGGAAATTGTGGGTTGTGATTTATTTGAGTTAAATGGAAAAATGTATCTTTTATTGGTAGATTATTACTCAAAGTATGTCGAAATATGTCAACTGTCATCGTACGATGCGAAAAATGTGATATTTCAAATGAAGTTAATATTTTTAAGACACGGTATTCCTAGCAAGTTAGTATCAGACAATGGTCCCCCTTTTTCGTCAATGCAATTAAAAATGTTTTTAGAAGAATGGGATATTGAACACGTAACTGGTTCTCCGTTCTATTCTCAGTCCAATCGTCTTGCAGAAAGATCCATCAAATCCATAAAAAAGATGCTTAAAAAAACTGAAGACTCAAAGACAGATCCCTTTCTAGCCCTACTCATGTATAGAGCTACACCATTAGACAATGGTTATTCCCCGGTCGAATTACTAATGTTGCGGAAGCTACGCACTCGTATTCCAATGACAAAGCAACTTTCAAAACCGGCCGTACCTAATTTTAAAAGATATGTAAAGGTTAGACAACATAAAAATCATAGAGTCAAAAAAGCATATGACAGAACAGCAAAGTCTCTACCGGATCTTAAACCTGGTGAGGAAGTGCTTTTCCAAAAACATCCGAAAACTAATTGGATACCAGGACGTATAGTAAGGAAAGATACACAGCCTAGGTCATACATAGTTTCTACGTCGAATGGTTTATGCTATAGAAGGAATCGAAAGTTTATTATATTAAGAAAAGAAAAGAAAATACCTGTCTCTTTACATGTATATGAAGAAAATCGAAATGCACAAAGAAAGCCTTACTTCTGCAGACCAGTGTAATTCCCAATATACAGCTAGATAGGGTAGGATAAGTAAGTTCCAGAAAGATTCTCGCCAACTTAAAAAAAAAATTAACTACTACTTCAAAAAAATATTTGTAAATTTCTTTCACTTTTGAAATAATGAGAATTAAATTTTACTTTCATAATTTTTATAAGAGTATAAAATTTTTATTTGAAATAATAATTATAATAATTTGCATATCTATATTATATAATTATATTCTTTATATATGAATTATAATATGATTTTAACTGAAAAAAAAAATGGAGCATCTTGTATATGGCACACATGTATGTGTGATAACACAAAACAAGAGAGCAATCAAGCAGAGTATAGATGAGGCAGGCGGTCGAGGTCAGTCTTGGTCCAGAGCTCGGAGTGATAATTTGCACACTAGGTTAATTAGGTTAAGTTGTATAATATAATAATAAACATAACTAAAATACAATAAGTGCATTTATCATAAACCTACAGACATAACAAAGTTATACTCTCGAAAACGTGCAAATACTTCTCTCAACTTGTCATTGTGCTCGTCCAAGTTTTTCGCGAGTATTATTACGTCA
Organism: Dioctria linearis; assembly: GCA_963930735.1. Lineage (NCBI taxonomy): Eukaryota > Metazoa > Arthropoda > Insecta > Diptera > Asilidae > Dioctria > Dioctria linearis. The sequence goes on from OZ005744.1 coordinate 85,822,007, forward strand.
TCTAAGTAAATAAAGATTGGAAGAACGGTGGAGCAGTTTTTAGCCTGAATGGCAATCTCTTATATTGAAAATGATAGAAATTCGAGCTGAATGCCGTCGTCTCGCGGTCAGCTGGGTCTATTATCACTTGATGATACCCATTAGCTACTGTGGAAAAGTACCGAGAGTGACCCAGCCTATCCAAAATATCCTCAATCCTAGGCATAGGATATGAAAATGGGATACATACTTTGTTCAACTAGCGGAAGTCAACACATAACCTGTACTTTCGTTTTCCTGCGTCATCCGTTCCCTTCTTTGGAATCACCACCACTGGAAATTTTAATGGAGTATCGCTTGGCTCAATGATGTCATCCTCTAACAGTTTTTTAAGTTGCTCTTGACACACCTCCCTATGAGTTTCTGGCATACGATACTGCTTCCTATATATGGCTCCAACGTTTGGCTATAAAGGAAATTTAAACGTTTTCCCAGTAGTGTATGTCAATTGATCTCCTGGTAAGTGAAAAATATCACTGTACTCCTAACAAAATTTGAACTACAGCTTCCCTTTCATCGGAATTCAGCTCATCCCCTAGCATGAGAGCCTGCTTCATTAGCTTCAGTCGTTCTAGACTAAAATGAATTTTCGCTCTCTGTCTTTCTAGTGGTTGTATGGTGTACTTACTCAGTTTTTCCAATTTTTGGCGGAAATTCCTTATCTCGACCGGCTCACTTCTGGCATTGGCAATGCCCACAAATGCGTATCCGTTGTTCGTTCTGATTAAGGCATTTCCGGAATTCACACCCTTGCTGATTTCTTCCACCATACGTACCATCTCATGCTTATGAGCAACTTCAATTCTCACCAGCTTTTCTGATCTCGGCTGCAATCGTAGTTCAGATCTCTCTCTGTACTCGACTTTGATTGGATGTGGTGTTGCCTCCCGATTCTGAGCTTGCGCTTTGGGGTAAGCATTCGCTTTCTACATTGTTTTACCCAGCTTCCATTTGCAGGTGTTTTTCCCCTGTTTTACTTCTCGCTAGCCGTTCACCACCCCAAAGCTCTGTTGACCAATTTACAAATGACTCTGGTGCAGAAAGGGTTGCAATCAAAGTATTTCCCTGCTCTTGCTGTAGTTTCGGCTGCTCTGTGTTTTCAGTTCCTTCGAACTCGTCCTTCAAGTGGGTGCCCGCTGAGTATTTTCTACTTTTCCTTTCTTCGCCCTTTCATTTTCATAGTTCCCCTTTAAATATCGGTCGATGCTTTCTGTGGCTGACCCAGCTCTGCACACAATGTCCCGCAATGCCCTGATCCGATCAATCATACGCTGCTTAACCTTTTGTGGAAAATCTTCGCGATTTTCTTCTCTGATGGGTGGCTGGCATGTATCTTCTGAATTGTATCCCTTCAAAACTATGGTCGCAACTTTCTCTATCCCCATAACACTGCCGAATAGAGGCCTTGGTATTTCTTGCGCTTCTTTTATGCTTCTTGTGGACACTTTTTTACTAATAGAGTCTATTACAGCCTTAGCTTTGAGGAATTCCATCCCCAATATCCCATAAACCGGTATGGAGTCCGTGTCATATATAACATTGAATTCGCAGTCTTGAGTCAAGAGGGCGTCGTTGATATTTTGTGTCAGTTCAACATTCTGACATTTCATATTATTTAAAAATAAGTTTCGGTTTTGAGTTCGCGATATTGTGAAAAATAAGTAATTAAACGTGATTTTTATGAATAGTAGTGTGAATTAAGTGCGGAATGTTTCTTTTGTGAACGACTTTTTGTGTAATAGCGACTCCGGAGTCCCAAATTATCATAATGAAGTGCGCTGTGCTGTGCTGCAGGAAAGAACAGAGTTATTGTCGTGGGAAAACATTCTTCAAGTAAGCTTAATAGCTTTACTTATTAATTATATTGTTTTAAACAAAATAAAAGTGAAATATCTGTAAAAATAAAGAGCCATGGCAAAAGATTTAACATTTTACCAATGCCGGTTTATTGGTTTACAATTGAATTGTCATTTGTTTATAATTTATTCCAGTCATACAAAGGCAACGCCAAGAAATATTATTATAAGGGGGAGCTAAAAATTTGTTTATTTTACATAGGAATTTAGATTATAAAAAATGTTCCCCTTCAAAATTGCACGATTCCATTACTGCCATGACGAAACGAATACAAACAGAGCACACTAATACATTTCGCCGAGATGTTTACGTTTTCACCCGATATGCCGTTTCCTTATTAGTTATTTATTCAATGGTTGCTTCTTACATACCGACGCTTCATGTCCATATTTCCCGCACTTAGTACGATAAGAAGGTTGTTTCCCTAGCCTACACTCTTTAGCTCTGTGCCCCTGTTTCCCACACTTGAAGCACTGAATTGGTCTCGGCTGCAAGGCTCTCGCTGGGAATCCTCCATAATTTCTTGATTGGGTTGGCTCCTGGCTCTGTGGAAAAGTTCTTTGTGGCGATCTCTGCGCATCTCCATTGAAATTATTCGTGTTCCGTCCTTCCTGCACATTCGCTCTAGTTCTTTGCTGATCCCCATACCATACTCCCGGCTCTCTAACTTGCAATCTTGAGGAGTCTCTTTCAAAGTATATGGCTTATTCTGGTACTTCTTCTAGTGATTTAAATGTACGTCCAGTTAAATACACTAGGGTAGAGTTTACATTGATAACCGCTTTGAATGTTGCTGCTGCATCCGCCTCTAGCTCAGCTAGCAACCCTTCATATTTACCCGGATATTTAGCTGACACCGATGATTTAATATGATCTAACAGTCCTTTCGTTCTATCTGCAAACTCCGTGATGTATTCTCCTGGTCTTTGTCGACATGCTATCATTTCTGTTCTCAATTCGCTGTAGGATTTCCTAGGCATGTAGACAGTTTTGATAGTTTGCTGCAATGCCTCAAAATCCTTTGGCTCCTCGGAACTTACTAAATAGTATGCATCATCCATCAGTTGATATCTTACACATTTCATGAATATCGACTGTTCCTCGGCCTTGAGATGATGGTAAATATCTTTACAGCAGTTTAGGAAGTGTGTACCTCTTTTCCTAGTTACGGTGCCCTGTCTCCTGAAAACATGGGAACGTATTTGAACACAATGTGCATTATTTTCTGATAAGAATCTGCCATATTGACTTGTTTGCTTCCTTGTTTGTTAACGTTGCAATTGCAGCTTTCGGCGGCCCTTACTTCGTCTCGCACACTTTTTGCTATTTCGTTTGTTTCTGCTATATTCTTTTGTTTCGTAACCAATTCCGCGTCTCTCGACCCTGTGCTTATCTTTGTCTCTTTCCTCTGTTCCCAAAATATCAGTTTTCTTGGGTTGTATCCCTTATTCTTTCCTGATTTGCTTACTTCGTGTTGCACTTTTTCCGATGATTATCGCGTAATTCCCAACTCCTGCTCTAAATTCGCTGCCGTTTCTTCTGCTTCCTGTAATTGTAAGCTCAGCGAGTCTATTCTTCCCTTAAGCCCTGTATTTTCTTCCTGCTTTTCTTGTAACACTCGCTCTCTCAAATCTTCCTGCTTTTGAATAACTTCCAACGTTGCGCCCTTTGTACTTCCTGCAGTGTTCGAATAAAATTCTTCTAACAAACTCCTTGCTTCTTCACTGCTTAGACGTCTTCGCAGTTCTCCTGCGAGTCGTTCCCCAATGTACTGCCAGCCTTATTCGTACCCCAGTAACCGTGTCTGGACTTGCTTCAACTCTTGCCTCTTGCTTTCTACCTCTTTCTCTTGGGCCTGTAATTGAAGTACCTCTTCTCTTGTGAGCACGTTACTTTTCCCTGCTGACATTTACACTAATTATTTTACACTAATACACCATTTTTCACTGTAACTTTTACTTATTTACTTATCCAACTTATATCTTATCTTTTTTTTTATAACATTCACGACTACGATCAACGTTTCTACATAAATGTGACGTTGAAAACTATTTAAAAGAAAAGAGCGCCTTAAGGCTATTGACTTGTTATCATATCATAATCATTTAAAAACTTCGCATTCTTATGCCTCACTTTAACCCGCGCATCCACCACTTAAATACAAATATAATAAAACAAAATATGTTGTTAATAAGTACCTGAAAAAAGAAAGTAACCCACTTACTTAACAAACAAAAAACAACAAGACTAATATTACACGCACAAAAAAAAGCAATTCAAGATATTTAAAACGCTTCTTTCCCTATCAATTTTTGTAATCCCCAGAACCAATTACACTTTTTCAAAAATCTTCTTATAACCTACATATGTCACTTTTCACTCTTACTCTATTCAAATATATTTTGTTATTTTCTAAAAAAAAATTTCAATCAGGAAAAAAAAAAAATATATGTATATATGTAAAATATAAAAAAAAATTTGCAATGCCTGACTTATTATACCTTATCTTTTTCTGTTTTTCCCGGCTGCGCCAAATGTCGTGTCCCAATAGAAAAAAACAACACCGACTTTACTTTTACTACACCGCTTTTATTTCAAATCACTGTTACTACTATTGCTCCGACCGCTTTCTAATTAAAACCTGAACTGACCACACCAATTTAGTTGTGCACCACGAAAACTTGCACACGGAACTCGGAAGTAGAATCTGATCCTCAACATATGTAATTATTATGATGCGGCAATATTCTACAACCGATGACGAGACCGCTGGCCAATGTCACAGATCGCAAGCAGCTGTGCTGTTGTAAACAAAACGGGCAATGACCGTGCTCTATGTGAAGTAGCATGTTTAGTCACTGCTGCCGTAATGTAAACAATCATCACATTATTTAGCAATAAGCGGGCACTTTACTGTGCGAAGTAAAGTGTTCCGCTATTGCTAGCTACTTTACTCCCGGTACACCTGCCAGCCTGTTGCTTCCGTGTACCAGCAGACTGGGCCACAGCATAATCAACATTACTAATAATTCATGTTACCCTGGGGAGTTGTAGAGCATGATGTCGCCTCGGTTTTGCTGTTCTCATATTTGAAGATTTCTTAGCGAGGAATCTGTAGATATTAGAAGCTCTGGATCAATTTCTGTGAGGGTGCTGGGTATTAAATATTAAATGGTTACCAAACATTAGGCCTGCTTTCCCTTTGTATGATGTAATTTGATATCACCACACTTGGTGTTTACAAATTCACATTCTAACTTTATGAGTCATGCAGACATGTATACACAAATCCCCGCAGCTGAATAAAGTGAACAATCAGTTATCATCATATCACTTCCTGTTTACAAATTCGCATTTAAGCTGAATGAGTCATGCAAACCTGTATAAACAAATCCGCACAGCTGACTCAGATTCGCATGAAGTGAACAGCGAGACGTTCCTATAAAAGCCCAAGCAAACTCTTGGGAGCCATCAGTCAGTTTTAGTGAGTCTCAGTGATAGTTTAAAAAATACATAAAATAAAAATGACAACCGCGCTGGAAAATAAAAGTTCTGAAATAATTAAAAACTTGTGGAAGGATGTGTTGAAGTGTTTGAAAGAAACGAACTTAGTGAATAAAGACAATATTGTTAAAAAGTACAACAAAAACATTCATAATTTTCATGTTGCATTTCGGGAGTGTAATAAGAGTGCTAGGAAACGACATTTCGAGAGCTGTCTCGAATAAATGAAAGCACTGAGAGCGCTATTAAGGAAAGAAATAAAGACAGCGTTCGCAGACAGAATTCGACAAGGTGTTATTGTAAATGGGAAACATATCCAACCGGAGCTATTTATGCAAGTTGCAGCTAAATTATTTACCCGCCGTATTATGAACACTCTAAAACGTTATCTTAATATTAAAGTTGCTACAACGTTGTGTGGTGCATTTAAAAAACAAACTGCAGGTAATGACATTATAAAGGACATTCAATATTTTCAACCGAGAACTGCTCCGATCAGTACAGACGCTAATTCAGAGGAATGTTATAAAGGTAACATCTGGGATCCAATACACACAGAGCTAGAGGAGTTCCAGGAAAAAGATAGTGGCTGGGCACTGCACTCAATAATACGTCTGGCAGTGTATATCAGCAAATTTGAACAGCTTCGAGGATCTTCATACATATCTCTACCAAGGGAGATTGAAACAAAGAAAGCTTGCATCAATGTACAAATTATTGATGAGGAATGCTTCGCGTGGGCCATAACATAAGCGCTATACCCTACAAATGCGCATTCTGAAAGGATATCATCCTATCCGCGTTACTCTACTGTATTCAATTTAACCGGAATGACATTTCCCATGACACTTCAACAGATTAAACAATTTGAGGACCAGAATGAGATATCAGTAAGCGTATTCATCCTAAAGAAAAGCGTTCCTTCACAACAGTAGCAGTTAGACTTAACACAAGATGGACCGACATGTAAATCTCTTAATGATACAAGATGACTATGATAAAACTGCAATGGATGGTGATCATACGGATGATGATGATGATGCCGGCAGATATCATTTCTGCTGGATTAAAGATATTTCGCGGCTTGTATTGAAACAGGCTTCAAAATGTAGCTATGGAATGTGTGTATATATGCGACAGATGTTTGTTCTACTTTTATTCTGCGGAAAAATTAGCATCACATACCCCCGAATGCGAGAAGCAAAATGATGATTGCAGAATTATGTTTCCATCAGAAGAAAAGAAAGGGCTAGAACCCAAGAATTATAACCATAAGAACCCAGTCTCGTTTTGTGTGTATGCCGATCTAGAGTTAATATTGAAACCGATTCAGGGAAACGATCCAAATACAAAACGAATGCAGGAACATGAAGTTCACAGCATAGGATTCTAGTTCCACTGCAAAGATGATGCTAAGCTCTCATATTACAGAGCATATCGAGGCAGAATTGCAAAAGATTGCATCCATAGCTGTACAGGAAAAGCTGAGCATCGGGCCAATGCAACCTCTGATTAAAGAGGAATGGTGTTCACATATGGAAAATACTTGCTGCCATATCTGCAAAAAAACAGTTGCACCTGCTGAGGAGCCAGTTCGGGACCATTGCCACTAAACTGGAAAATACAGAGGGCCAGCTCACTAAGCATGCAATCTCATGTATCAATACTGCTCCATAGTTCCAGTAATTTTTGATAATTTATCCGGATATGCCCATTTCATAATTAATATAATAATTAACACATAAAATTCAGATTCATCCATTCCTTCCGTTTTATGGCAGAAGTTTTAGATAAGCTATCGTCATTGCTGCCGATTGATAAATTAAATACTACAAGATCAGTATGGCAGAGATTGGATGAGTACACTATTCTTACGCGGAAAGGTGTCTTCCCATACGATTTTATTGATGACTGGGATAAATTGAATTTCCGGAACATGCCAACACAGGAAGCGTTCTACAATAAACTAACTGATAGTGCTATATCTCCTGAGGAATGCAATCATGCTGAAAAGGTCTGGCAAACATTTGAAATACAAACACTTGCTGAATATTCAGATCTGTACCTTAAAACTGATGTTCTTCTATTGGCCGATGTGTTTGAAAAGTTTCGAGAAGTGTGCATGAAGACCAACAATTTAGATCTAGCAGATTATTACACCATTCCAGGCCTAACATGGGATGCTTTGCTAAAATACACTAAAGTGAAATTAGAGCTGATAACGGACTTAGATATTCTGCTGTTCATAGAGAGAGGCATTCGAAGTGGTATAAGTCAATGCTCGAACAGATATAGCAAAGCAAATAATAAATATATGGATGATTTTAAGCATGACGAGAAAGAGAAATACCTGATGTATTATGATGTGAATAACCTTTATGGATGGGCCATGTCACAGCATTTACCAACCGGAGGATTCATATGGGTTGATGGACCCAATTTTGATGTTTTCGAAATTCCTGATGATTCTCCAACTGGATACATATTCGAAGTCGACCTGGACTATCCTCAACATCTGCATGATAAGCGTAAGGACTTACCATTTTGCTGTGAGCATGCAGCACCACCTGGAGTAAAATTAGAAAAGCTTTTGACGACATTACACCCTAAAACTAAATATGTTATACACTACCGATATTTGAAGCAATGCTTATCACATGGCCTCATCCTGAAAAAGTGCACCGAGTTCTTCAATTTTACTAATCAGCTTGGCTCTAACCATATATTGACGCTCACAGCGAGCTGCATTGTTGTACTTCCTCTTCTTCTTGGGTTCCTAAGAAAATATTTTAAATACTCTTTTATCGTTTTTTCATTGTAGGGTTAGTAATATATAAAAATATTTGGAGTAAAGTGTTTTTGTGGTAGCAGTTAAGATCTGAACGAAATAAGTTTCAAGACGCGTGAAATAATGCTGATGCTTATCACAACAGTTCAGAAGTGTCACAATTTATTCTTAGAATTTTTTTATTTCTAAGTTTCCGTTTCTTCGGGGAAGGTAATTCTTGGGGTAATTCAATTTGGACTATACAAAAATATAATTTCTGTACCATTTACTCAATACTCAGATCACTCATGAACCCCCATTAGATGTTGTACCAGCGCACCAGATTTTCGCTGTATGTAGTTTCAGAAACATCACTTTCAGTTTCGAGTTTTTTTTTCAAATAGCAATACCTTTCTAATGGTATATTTACAATACACAGGATGTGGTCTTAGTCTCTAGTAGGGATGCAAATTGAATCCGGAAGACTAAGCAAAGAAGGTTTAAAATTTCATCGAACAACCTAAAAATGAGATAAACCCCCTCGTCTTGTATCTTGTTATTTATTTCACTATTAGGTTGTTTGATGCCACTTCCAAGCTCCCAATAGAGCAATATACAATCTGGAGGAAATTGTCCAGCTTCTTTGTTTATCCGAATCCACATAATCTGGAGGAAATTTTCAAGTTACTTTCCTATATGGGTGAGCTATTTTGGTACCCCCTACAAACTGTGAAAGTTTCATCCAAATCGGAGATGGACGGGTTCCAAGGTGATCGGTATTGTGTGGAATGGCTAATAGAGTTTGGAAACCCCTGAAGATAAATTGTTCAAATTTTTAGAGTTTTAATGTAATATACCTACTAAAATACGCAAATATATTTTGTTTATTTTATTTCTTTATAAATGTTGAATTTTCAACGGTTTAGTTACTTGTGCATAAAAAAAATATTTTGGATATCACGTAATTGTGAAATATTGTTAGAAATCTATATTTAAGTTTTTTATTAAAATCGGTAAATGAATTTAGAAATTATTTTCAATTTGCATCTATCTAAAATTTAAAAATAACTCGATCCTTGGACGTGAATACTAAAAAAAAACCTCACTAATGACAGGGTTAATATCTCCATTGAAAAATTTGAGTATAAAATAAATTGAATGAAAACAAGTAAAAAAGCTAGAATTGCTGTAAGACCAATTCTTATGATGAATTCCCGTATGTAATTTCGTATGGTCGTCCATCTGTGAGAGTTTTTCGCATGTATTTCTAGAACAGTTCGTCGGACAGTAAAAGTAATTATAACCAATTTCATAGGATTGCATATTCTGATGAACTTTTCTATGTACATTAAAATCGTCTAGGACTGATCATTTTCAGTACAAGTAAAAAGCCGAAATTTTTATATGACAACACCAACTGCGCTAGAAGTATTTTTTGATATGGTAGAACAATTTAGGTCTTCATCCAAAATACTATCAAAACACGCTGTGTGAGGTATTAGATCTAAAAACACTGCACGATTATGTGATTTATATGTTTCGTCATATCTACGCAGAGCTAGCTCATGAACACCGCAGAATTTTATGCAATCAGTATTCTATTTAATATATATCTGCTCTTGTCAACGAGTTCGTTATGATTTTTAATGGACAAACTATATCCCTCCCATATTTGAGACAGTTTATTAACAATACCTAAAGTTTTATATTTTACGGCATTGTTCATAGGTATGCGTAAAGCTGCATTCATGTTTATGGACTCATTTCGATAAATGTTTCAGATCTTTGTAACCGTCGTTCGCCTATAAATTTTCCCCACCAAAAAGTAAACAATAAAAACAAACAAGATACTTTTTTTATCACTTACTGTTAACTATGGCTTTTTTTAACCAGCTTTTGGAAAATTGTCGGTTTTTGTTTCTATCCCTCTGGGATAGCTTTTTTTCTACCTTTAGCAAAAAGAAGTTAGTGCTTAGTAAGCAATCCAGTTTATTTATGTCGAATAATTTGTCCATATAATGAAAAAAAACCAATCCTTTAAACACTTAATATTCACACAATGCGTTTATGTATGTTCATACGTAACAACCACCAACACTAACTATTTACGAATGAAATAATTGCCAGGAAATCTAAATTGTTCCTTCCTTCCAAACTCACAATTTATCACCCAGCTTCCAAAATTCACAAAATAACGAATAAAATTGTATGCTTTACACAAGAAGAACTATAAGTTTTAAGTTGACAGATCAAATACTGTTTAAAAATGCAAGATTAAACATTGGTTCAAAAACAAATCTTTTTCAAAAACCATAAAACATAAATTTTATAAATTTTCATAAACTCTAAACTTTTCAAGTTCAGTTTTTTCTATATGCCACTGTACCACAGAAAAATAATCCTAGCAAGGGTCACACACATGGCTGGCCCGAGAACTCAATTTCTTTTCTACAAGAAAACGAAAAATTTTGTACTCTCTTTCTCTTAGCTTTCTCATAAATATCTTTTTCCGGGGTCAGTTTCATCAGGTCCAGCACAGAAAGCTCAGGAAGCCGACCAACATCATGTCACAGTACAGTAGGCATAAGCATAGGCATAAATGTTTAGTTGCAGTGACTCCGATTGCTTGCAGCTCGTAATGCAATTCAATATGTGGGTTTGACGTCTTTTGTATACACTAGCGAGCAATGTGTCAACAACAATTTTCAAGTCAACATCAATTTCAGAGATTTGTGTGCCAAGTTGTGTTTTGTAATGATGACTTATACAATTTTTGTGAAAAAATAATTCCGGTTCTAGTGGCCCCTTAGACGAGCCACCCCTGGGAGTATTAACGTTCCTCTAAATAAAATAATATTAAACATTTGCACCCGATTCTTCCGCCGAGCATCAACATGCTATCTCACATCACTCACAGCCATAACCCTCGAAATATACAAGCCATGAACATGGCCTGAAAAAGAGAGTAGCAGTAAAGTTAACTCAATAATAAGTTAAGAAGCAGGTAAGATTTCCGAGTGTTTTACATTTAAAATGAACACGGCAAGAATATAAATAAAAAAAAATAAATAAAAAAACAAAACTCTCTTTAAAACTTTTATGAACAAAGATAAAAAATGTTAAAGCGCAAATTGCATGCAACGAAACAGAATGGCAAATGATTCATTTTGGGAAATAAATGAGAAGGGGCGGAATTTCCACGTTTTACTCAGAAAAATGTTTCCGCGCTTTTGTGAAAACCGGTTTTCATGAAATATTATTAGTTTGGTCACATGTTGTTGCTGTAATAGGCGCATGTTGTTTTTGTAATCCTATGATATTTGAACAGCACGTGCTTTCGTTTAAATTCGTTTCGCTCTGAAGAGATTAAGTGGTAGAAACTCATGCTGGATTCTCTGATATTTTCGGAAAAAATGAGAATTTCATTTGAGAGGTATTTATATCTCCTTTCAGCACCTTGCCTGAAGCGAAAATTATCTTTGTCTTAAAAAAGTGAGGTAGTGTGACCCGAACTACATTATTATGAATATTTGTTCAAGAAGGCATTATTTTGTTTGGATTCTCCAGTATACAGAAAAAGCTTAAACAATTTTTTATTTGATATTTCATCACACAACCCATATGATTTTGGGTCACAAGTTTGAAGTCTTGGTTTTGACTCATCAACAGGTCCCAAATAGCGAAATTGATTGACTTGAAAGACAAATGAAAATATATTTTTTATCTTTTTTTTCTATTTGACTCAATTTATTGTTTTTATTTTATTCTTTTCTTTTCTTTGTTCTAATTTTTCAATTGTTTTTCGAGTCACTCCAATTCGCTATTTGGGACCTATTGATGAGTCAAAAACAAGACTTGAAATTTGTCATCCAAAATCAAATGGGTTGTGTGATGAAATAACAAATAAAAAATGTTTTTAGCTTTTGCTATATACGGGAGAATCCAAAAAATGCCTTCTTGAACAAATATAAGTTTGCCCCGGTAAAAATCTTGAAGAGTAGGTAATCTCTAATTTTGTTATTACTATGAACAGTTTGAAAGGATTTTGTGGGATTCAGAAAGTTGTCAGGGTTTTTCGTGAGCACCTTCCAAGTATGGCTTAATCTCACGGCATTCTTCATGCACGGATTGTAAAGATCAATCAGATTCCTCGTGTCGAAACAACGAGTACCAGTATGCCAAATAAGCATGACATGACATCAACTTACTGGTAGAAGCGAGACCTATCCCATCCCTGCCGATCTCAGGTCACGGCACCCTATACCACAGCCACTACGATGCTCCCATAAAGGGGCCCTCCCAAGATGAGGTGAATAAAACCATGTTATCCAGGGCTCCTCTAACCCCGTAGTACCAAGTTAGCCAATGTCGGGCGACCCATTTGGTATGGCTTTCGTAAAGCATGATCATCAGACCAGAATACTTCCAGTTTCAATCTTTCATGCTAGATATCTTTTTTAAACGGTACTGGTAACTCCGTTCGGGCCTAGATCTTATTAGCAGTGCCTAAAAGAATTGTACTTGGCCTATACAGGTAATACAATCTTTTGGACGCTGGCAGAGGGGACAACGTGAAAGTTAAGTTGTGCCCAATTCAGTCTGGATAGGCTTCGTGATTCACCATTTGGATCATATAGCTGACCATGCATACTAACCATATAAGCACTACTAACATACATACCTGATTTCCGTTATTATCAACTTATTCAGCATCTCACTCGTTGCACCACTATGTCTGAGATTTTATTATTCTGACTTACATGAGTACATAACTTCAATTGCATCGTGGGCCATCCGCCTAGCATCTACTACAGTACCCTTACAGCCAAAAATCTCAATTGTTATCTCGCAGAAGCATGTGCCTATTTAGAAATAGTATCCTCCTTGTAGGCTATACCCAACAATGCGTGCACATCATTCCAAATATAATGACTTCATGCATTATACCGTTCCACGTGCTCACACTATTTTCCAGAAGGATATGCCAATGCTCAAAAACACCCATATAATCATACCACCATAAACAACAAACCAACAAATTTCATCTATTAAGTATGCTTTCCTCTTATACAGCTTTCACCTTGTTTAGCATTGCGTTTCACAGACTACTCCCCCCCCCCCTCCCCTTTGAGGGATTCAATAAGATTTTGTCTTTCGGGTAAGCTTACGTTCTCTCGAATCTTGTTTTTAACTTACTGTCTCAATCGCACCACAATGATGCATAGCCAGGTTCTTTTCCCCCATTCATGTATGCAAAAGACGAAAGTATATGAGATTACCTGTTTCGGTCTAAAAAACACAAAAATTTTCAATTTTGTTCGGCTGCTTCCTATCTTTTTATAAAGTTATCTTTGGTAGCGGGCCGGTTATCAGGCGAACATCACAGTCTTCTTGCCTTGTCTTATTGCAGGAGTTTTTCATATAAAAGCAAGTTGTATTTTGTTCAAACACTATAATTTCCATAAATTTGTTCTGGATGCTATTTTTTTACATCCATTAGACAGAAAACATATTTCACTGCAATTTGTAGTAACTTAATTTTTCTGTGAAAGCGATAGTTTTATGCCACAGGACCTGTTTAAAATGAAATCTTAGCTCTTCCTCCAGGATGAGTGTACAAAACAAGTGTGAGGTCTTGCTGCATGGTGCAGGCGGCCCGTTAATGCCTCCTAATGTGTCGGAGTCATCGCCGAATTAATGGCTTGTATCAAAACCCTCAATAATACTTCACAAGCTATGAAACAGACTCCCTCGCTACCACATACGAGGCCCAACGGAGACCTTACATTCTAAAATATTTGCCGTATTCTTATGTAAAACTGACAACAATTTTATTTGAATAGCTCCTCTGCCCTAAACTACTATTCATACAGAAAAATGGTATTGTGTTAATCTTAAGCTTGATTTCTTATCTTCCGAACCGTAATAAAATTTTAATACCTTTCCTAACAAAATTATTTAAGACAATTAAAAAAGCTAATATTGGTCTAAGACCAATTCTTATGATACCTTAGATGAATGTCCGTATGAAATTTCGTATGGGCACCCATTTGACCAATTTTGATTTTTGCAGTAGTTTTTCGCATATATTTCTAGAACAGTTAGTCGGACAGAAAAAATGATTATAACCAATTTTATAGGACTTCATATTCTGAAGAAGTTTTTTGTACAATAAAATGTCTTGGATTGATCGTTTTCACAGTATACATAAAAAAACTTAAATTTTTATATGGCAACACCAAGAATGGGTTGCCCGATTTAGTCCATTTTTGAAATTTTATTTGCTTGTACAATGAAAACACCACGTACCAAATTTCAGCTCTCTATGTCGACGCGTTCTCAGGCAGTGTTTAAATATATAACGGGAAACGAAATTTTTGTATGGCAACCCCCCGAAGGAGTTGCCCGATTTGTCTCATTTTCGAACTTAATTTTCCTTTTTTTTTTAAAGCCCGTGTACAAAATTTCAGCTCTCTCTCATGCAAAAATCAAAATAACTTTTAATATTATGCGTGGGTGTCGAATCCATTTTGCTCTACCATCATGTTCGAGGTGTTACAAACGGAATGACAAACTTATAAAAAAACGTATAAAAATTTATCTTTACCAAATTCTCAGCTGAGTAATCATTGCAATGTCGCTGTGCCGTCATGGGACGCGCCGTGTGATGATGATATCGAATGTAGCTGCCTACAGATTCGGAATCCGGCTGCACATACACATATGCAATTATCACTCAGCTGAAAGGTGTTGAGCGTAAAATGGTAAGGTTACTTTGTAATGAAAACTATTTTATTATTTTGTTAAGTAAGGTATATAGGAAGTGTAACGTTTGGGAAGGTAAGGAACCAAGCTTTGAATTACTAGAAGACTATTTTTCTGTATGGATAGTAGTTTAGCCTCTATGGGATATATAAAGTCAACGTTTGGCACTTTTCCATAAGCATCAATATAGAACATTTTAGAGAACGGACTCCGAACGCACACATATAGGATACTATTTCATGGCTTGGGAAGTATTCCCAAGGGTTTTGCTTGTATTCTCCGGGAGTGACTGTACAGCCCTTAGCTACGTATACAGTTAAAATCTAAAAGTCCGCCAACCAGTCTCATATATGAAGTACAACATAAACAAAGCATTGGGGTGTAGCTATGTGATGTAGTCATAAAATGATTTTTGCTTCCATTTTTTCTTCAGTTTTTTTTTTTTTTTAATTTTTAAAGTCTCTATTATTAGGCTTAGTTCGTTGATTGATGAAACTAAATAAATTTGACTATACATAATCTCATTCACTCCCGAAAAATTCAAATATATCTAACTTTTAAGATTTTATCTTTAATTTAAATTTCAAAATTACAGAACTGCCATATTTGGAACTCAAGAGCTTGGAGATTGTAGCAACTCTGGGAATAGGTGGCTTTGGGCGAGTTGAATTAGTTAAATATTATCGAAAAAATAAGGTTGAAACATTTGCTTTGAAATGCCTTAAGAAGAAGCATATAATTGACACCAAACAGGAAGAGCATGTATTCAGTGAAAGGACAATTATGTTATCCTGCAACACTCCATTTATTTGTCGCCTCTATAGAACCTTCCGTGATTCAAAGTATGTATACATGTTATTAGAAGCTTGTATGGGCGGCGAGGTGTGGACCATTTTGCGTGACCGGGGATGTTTTAATGAAAACATAACACAATTTATAATTGGATGCGTTTTGGAAGCGTTTGAATATCTTCACACAAGAGGAATAATTTATAGAGACCTGAAGCCAGAGAATTTGATGCTGAATGAAAGAGGTTACGTGAAATTAGTAAGTGTTTATTTGTAGTTTTCGTTTTTTAATATTCTGACAAAGAGAAAATTTTTCTAGCCCCAAATTCATTCGATTACATTTCTAGGTAGATTTTGGATTTGCTAAGTACTTGGGGCACAGTAATAAGACATGGACTTTCTGTGGGACACCCGAATATGTTGCACCTGAAATAATTCTCAACAAAGGGCATGACCGTGCCGTTGATTACTGGGCCCTGGGAATTTTAATTCATGAATTGCTGACAGGAAAGTAAGTAAAGTAAATTATTTGTATCTTTTAATTAGAAAAAATAATTGCAGGCCTCCTTTTACTGCAAATGATCCCATGAAGACATATAATATCATCCTCAAAGGAATTGACATGATAGACTTTCCTAAACATATATCTAAGGCTGCAATTACGCTAATAAAAAAGCTTTGTCGGGATATTCCTGCAGAAAGACTGGGATATCAAAAGGGCGGTATACAAGATATAAAAAAACACAAGTATATTAATTTGGGTAGTATGATGGGCAATGTTAGTTAATTATTTTAATTCCAGGTGGTTTCAGGGATTCGACTGGGATGGACTTGCTAATGTATCTTTAATTCCACCTTTTTTACGCCCCATTTCCCATGCTTTAGACACTTCTTATTTTGACAACTTTGCCGTAGAAACTGACCTTCCTCCAGATGAGACATCTGGTTGGGATGCTGACTTTTAGTGACATTCATAAGAATGCCTTAAGCTAAATGTAGCTCAATTATTTTTTAAACAAGATAGTACGATATTTCGATAATAAATTGACTGAATTTAATTTTTTTGTTATTTTTACTTTAGATATTATGTCAAGGCTATTTATTAGTTCTATAAAACCTCAGTGTTTTAAAACTTTAGACGACAAACAGTAATTACAAAATTATAAAATTTGTATTTTACAGATTTACAATGGAGTTGTGTAATATGCTTCATAGTTACTCGGAAGTTAGCTACAACAGATAGAGATAGGGAATCTTCAGAACCACAGCTAGAAACTCAGTTACAGGAAGAAATATTCTATAACTCATATATCCTGTCTGTTTTATGAGCATCATCAAGGAGCTGATTGGTACTTGCAAACGAATTACTTTTTACGGATGTGCTGATTGTTATTTCAAAGCATGGTTTGAGTTTCGTATGTCAGAGGTTCGAAAATTCTTTGACAGAGAATATATACTTTAATGCAGAACTAAATTCAAAACAGTGTTGCCATTTTGGTTACAATAATTTTTATTTATTTTTATTCTAGCTGAACTCAAACTTCATTGTAACCCATAGCGATATAAAGCTTTTTACATTTCTAGGCACATTTATATAATTAAAAAAAATATAATGAGTGATTACAGGTTAAGAATAAATTGCAATCCCACGGAAATAATTATAAACTTATTTTATACATAGGTATACATTACCAAAAATAAAGTTTTTCAAAACAAAAGTTTCAGTTTACAATTACTCTATAGGGAATTATTTATGTAAGATTTTAAGCTTTCTATAATTTAGATTTGAGTGTGTTGACCCTTTTTCATTAATTTTGTGGATTTGAATATTTTTGGGCTAGGCGGTCAGGAGGAAAACACCTCTTTTATTTTGCGAGACTTTTATTATTTCTCCGACGTTTCGGCCGATGTCTCGAACCGTTCTCAAGGACGCAGTCTATTACAAACATTCGTTTATTATTGGAATAAAAATAAAAATTAAAAAACCAAGATCTACTTACGGATTGAAAACATTAGAAAACTATTATCAAGATAATTAATAAATAAAAACTATAGGAACCATTGATTACAAATCACAATATAAATAAATAAATGGACAAATAACATAACACTGATGTCTAGACAAAAACAAAGGTACTATATACAGTGTTGTGGGAGGTTATCCAACCACTCGTCAAATTCAACTGATATTGAGTTGCTTTAACGTGTTCCAAAGCTCTCCAAGTTAGCGCAGTAAATCTTATTGATATTATCTGTATCCGTTTTTGTGTTCAATGTATTTGGAGTTTTTTTTAATGTATAGTGCTACTATTAATAGTCTCTTCTTATAATGTTTTTCATTATGTAGAATAGAAGTTTTTTTCAAAATCTGGAGCATGGTTTGATAATGCACAGTGAGTCGTTAGAGCGATTTTATTATGGTTTCCGCCTTTTAAGTCGGATTTATGATTTGATATCCTATTCTTTAAGAATTGCCCTGTTGTTCCAACATAGCTCATCGGACAGTTCGTGTTATTACTGCCTTTGCAAGGAATTTTGTATACAACATCAGAACGTAGTTCATTGGGAGTAGGATCTTTCAACTTGGTGAACAATTTTTTCAATGTTTTGAGCGGTTTGAAATCTACTTTAGTTTGGTAATGCTGTGGTTTAAGGATTCTTTGAAACCGCTCAGAAAACCCCGGAATATATGTTGCACCTTTAAATTTTAACAAACCTCCCGATTCATTACTATTCCTACCCCCAACATTGTGTATGCGATGTTGAAACAACAACCTCCCTATTACTGGTTTCGGAAAGCCATTCTCTTGTGGTTTAACTGCCGTGCTCGGATCGGAGAGCACTTAACCTGATATTAATAGATAAACACTTTTTTTGATAATTTTAGGTCATTTATATGAAATAATCTGGTATTAATAGTTAAACACTTTTTCTGATAATTTTATGTCATTTATATGAAATACGATATAATCTAGTATTAATAGTTAAACACTTTTTCTGATAATCTTATGTCATTTATATGAAATATGAAATAATCTAGTATTAATGGTTAAACACTTTTTCTATGATTTTATAACACTTGTATGAAGTAATTGGGTATTAATAGTTAAACACTTTCTCTTTAATTTTGTAACATTTGTATGAAATAATGTGGTATCGATAGTTAAACACTTTTTCTATAATTTTGTAACATTTGTATGAAATAATGTGGTATCGATAGTTAAACACTTTTTCTATAATTTTGTAACATTTGTATGAAATAATTTGGTATTAATCGTTAAACACTTTCTCTATAATTTTGTAACATTTGTATGAAATAATGTGGTATCGATAGTTAAACACTTTTTCTATAATTTTGCAACATTTGTATGAAATAATTTGGTATTAATCGTTAAACACTTTTTGGATAATTTTCTAAGTGCCCGCTCCGCTCGACGTTTTGAAAAACAACTCCCCGAGGTTTCGGCAAATTGCGCCCAGGTACCCACGATATCTTTTAAAAGCTTTTTTTAATTATCTTTTTGCTTTCTCACGACGTTGAAAAATCGTACGTGAGAAAATGCACAAAAGTTTTAATGCAAGCTATATGCATCTATGCAAACTGAAATCCGATATGCACTTGTGCGCCCGTCTTGAAATATCATTTTAAAAGGGCGCGAATAATTTTTGATAATTGTATGTATGTATGTACATACAATTAGATTGAAAAAATTGGTACTGTACGTGTGTAGAGTGTACATGCGGAAAAAAAGTAAGTAGACACTTTATGTAGGTAAGTGTGCATACCGTGTGAGTGGAATGTGTGTCTGATAACAAAATGCAATTTATGCTAAATTGCATTTTGTTATAATATGGGAATGCATTTCTGAATGCATTTTGAATTTTTTATTGAAATTTAAAAATGAAATAATTTTTCAGGGTCAATTAGTGGTACATCAATATATCGTATTGGACGATATATTGATGTATCGGTATTATGGTTGTGATTCGGGGCATTGGGCACCTGAGTCACAACATCCCTCCCCCCTGGGGAAAAGAAAGTTTTTATTCTCTCAAGAAGAAAAACTTTCTTTTTTCAATGTATATATCGTTTAAATGAAATTTTATGTCGTTAGTCGAATCGGTTAGCATATTACATATCCTCGAAATATGTACACATTCTTATTTATTCTAATCTCCTAAAGTTACGTGGGAATACACATTTTTTTTTTACAATAAAAAAAAAGTTTGATTATTATTTATATTAAACTACTGTTATTTTACATATCTAGTTACAATACTAACGGGTATATTATGGTAAAGGAAAGTAAGATTTTACTATCTAAAACTTTAGAGGTTGCCTATTCAGGACAAATATGGATTCTTAGTTATTATACTAGAATACAAGGGAATAGCAATACCAACAATACAAATACAAAAAAAAGGGGAATTTCTTTTTCTATAACTACCATATTTATGTTATTTATGCGTCTATAGAATTTTAAAATTATCTTTACTATTATTACAATTTAGTTTTATTATACTACATTATTATTTACACAAACTTTTATTTATTATTATTTCCAGCGGAAACGAAAAACGTTAATTTTTGTCTCTAGAAAGAAAAGTCTTCTCCACATGTTTATTGAATTATGCTATTCCTTAATTATATATTAATTTCTATTAAGAAAGTAACACATTGCTTTCACTATAAATCTATTTTTCTCTTGTTTTTCAAATCGCACCTATAAATTTTTATCTTGTTACTGTCTATTGTAATCACATTTATTTAGAGTATGCGGCTCAGAAAATATAAATAAACAAAAAATAATTTTAAGGCGAGGATGGAGATGCCGTTGATCAGTTTCATGTTTGTTAGTATTCGTTAAATTGGGAACGGAAAGGAGAGAAAAAAAATGAAGAAAGTCATTAAGCATCAATTGATTGTATGTTGATACGATATGAATGCGAGATTAGAGAGAAGAGAAAAAGAAACGTGTTGTTTAATTGTTCTGATAAGACTGGCTTGTTTAATTTCGAAATCGCGTGGGTAGATTCGGGGGTTTTAATGTTTTGATATGATAAAAAATTGCTTAGGGTGCAACCTTGTAGTGCATAGATAGATTTTGCGTGCCGTAAGTTTAGTTAGTTCCAACATGATTTTTGCCGTGGCCATCTCGAGAGCGCCTTATAGGGCTCCTAAAGACTACGTGGTGGTGATCGATGGAATTTATGTTGAGTCGGTTTGGGCCCGATGGAAGGGTCCAATCCGGCTCAACTTCGCCTGTCCGGGCTGGGATACGCTGACCGTTTGGGGAGCCGAGCCCCGTGCCCTACAGTACCACACTTGGAGTTTCTCTTTGTGGCCTCAGTACGATATGTCATTGTCGGCGCTGGGTAAGTTTTTGTGACCATTTAGTTTTGATTTGTTTACTAATTTTCTATTTTGTTTGTTTTTAGGGGCCAACCTGGTGATTATTGGCAGGTCGTATTATTACCCCACCCCGAGTGCTATGGACGGCCACTCTCCATTGGTGGCCCCGGCTCCTGCGGCAGAGTGATTCCGGCAGACATCATAATTAGTGTTTAAAAAATTTTCTTTTTCTTTTGGATTTTTCATTGCCTTCATGTTTTTAATACGGATTGTTTAATAAAAAAAAGGTTTATCATAAAAAGATCTTGTTACTAAATTACTTTTCCTGTTCGTCTCCCTGGCCCACATTTTGCGTTGTAAAGTTGATTGTTTTTTTTTTTTTTTTGGTGTTTGTAATACCCCTATAGGATTCTCGCCGTTGTCAACTTGATTTGTGCAAATTTGCAGTCTTGTGCTATATTGTTAGTGTAATATTGTCTTTGATTTCGTTTAGATGGTTTTTTTTATTTGTTTTTTTTCTGATATATATATATATTTATATATGATTACTATTATTTATTTATTTCTTATCCAACAGGTGATATTTATTTTCTCTTTTTTTTTATAATTTATTTATTAATTCCTGTCAAGAAAATAATGGGTACTATAATAAGTATTATTCACAAATAATTCTTTTTATACTTTTTTTCTCTATGATTCTTATAAAGAATCCTTGTTTTTTCTTTATTTATTTATTCAATTACGTTATTTTAAATATTAACTACATTTGCTTCGTTTTTGTTTCTTAAACTCCCGGTTAATACATATACCCATTTTTGTTCTTTTCTCAATGAGGATGGGGATTTTTATGATGGTAAAAATTAGGAAGAGGTTATTTCTGTGTCCGTTAGTTAGCGTTCGTAGGTTAAACGTTTTCAGCCGATTTCCTTTTAGGTGCTGGGGTTATCTTGAACGTAAGTTTTCGTGGTGCAGCTCTAGGCATATCTTCTAATTTAGATTCCGGCGGAATATTTTTAGCTTTGCGGGCCCTTGATTTATAACTCATGTATAGTTATATGCAGAGAATAGATACGATCAAAGACACTGTTAAATATGACAGTGCGTAATGATGAATATGATGACTATTTATGGGATTGAGAGGAATTAATTCTTGATGTTTTTGGAAACGAATGGATTCTAGAAGTTCATCTAGATCCATATTGTTTGTAATATTTAAAGTATGTATTTTTATATGCGATCCTATTGAGGAGGACGTCATATTCGATATTATACTGGAAATGTTTATTGTTGGGATAAAATAAGAATTAAATTTTGAAACTTTTACGCTATGTCCGTGCAAGATGAATTCTTTGCTTCGTACATAGCAATCTGGATAGATATACATTGCTCCTGTTCCTTGCAGAACTTGTGAGCTAATGGAATTTTCGCAAATAATATCTATGTGGATGGAATCTTTTAGGGAGAAAAGCCAAGCGTTCTGCTGCGACAACTGCATCCAATAGTAATTCTGTTCTAATGTAAGGATTTTACATTTTGATAGGATCGGTTCCTTTTTTATCAGATTTACCTCACATTGGTTTATTTTTGAATTTGAGTTCAGGATGGGGGATGAAATTTCGCAATAAAAATGCATTTGGTCCAACGTAACATAATACATACAACATAATGTTCACGATTGTAGTCTATAAGGATATATTCCTTTAATGGGTTAATGTACATGAAAGATCCGTTGAGGGGTGTAGGTAATGGCATTGCTTTAAAAATTTGATATGGTTCCTTGAAATGAAGGGGAATTCTGAGCTCTATTATTATTTTATTGTTGAAGGTATTTGCGGCTATTGTACTTAATTTGTATATCTGTGTAATAATATTTTCTCTGGAGTTGATGGGAAACATTATTGAATTTGGTAATTCCTGCCTGACGTTCAATAAAAGTGCTTCAATTTGTCTAGGTGATATAAGTGTAGGATGAAATTTTCCGTGTCTTGAATCTGTTAGGATGTCTACTAACTCTGTCTGAGTGTTCTGGTATCGAAACTAGGGAAATAAGTGATTCGAGTTCGATCGATAGCTTGTTATCAAGTGTTCTATTTTCCAATGATGAAGCGGCTATCTGTATCGATATCAATTTTTTATGCATGACTAGGAATTCCTTTTCAATTGCGGTTTTAGTTTTGTTGAAAATACTTGCGGTTGCTTCGACTATCGCAGTTTGGCTTGTCATAAGTGATAGAAGGGAGTTTTGGTTAAGGGTGAGGTTACGGATTTGTTCATTATATATCTTGGCATCATCTTCGTCTAATGTGCCGAAAAGTGCTTTGGAGATTGAGCCTATTGCATTAAATAGTGCTCTTTGTTTCCTATTTTGGGTCACAAGTAACATATTCTTATATTCTATGTTTGCTAATATAAGATTTATTTGTAACAACGTACCGTTACAAGTGTGGCTCAAGGCTGAGTGTTTGTCTAGTTTCTGGCAGGTCGCTGTAATTTGTTGGGCGATGAACTGGATATTGTTGAATTCTGATTTAAAATTCGCCAGGTCGTAATAGGTGACGATTTTCCATTCGTTGGTGTAGAGGTTGGCTCTGCCAATCTCTTCGAAGTAAATGCCTGCAGTAGCATTTAGCTGCTTTATCTCTATTCCTGAGTCGTATATTATGGGGATGAAAATTAAAATGAACGCTATATGCATCATTTTGGGAACCTGGAAGATGACACTATGTTAATATCTCTGAATGATTTTTGAAGATGATGAAGTTTTTACTCTGAGAAAAGTTTTAGGTCATTGTTATGGACTCTTTTGTTTTTATTATTGATTTCAATAGTGGAATTTTCAGGGAATTAATCTCCATGATCTCATACGGACCTGACCATAGTGGTGAGAACTTGTTATCTCGTACTCTGCTTTTTAGTAAGACTTTGTCGCCTACCATAAAAGATTTCTAGATGGAATTTTTGTCATATTGTAGTTTTGATTTTTCTTTATTGGCCATGGCTATGTCTTTAGCAATTTTGAAGCTGTGCTGTAGACGCGCTTTTAACTCGTTTGCATAAATGTCGTAATTGTAGCAAACGGTTGGAGAAGATTTCAGATTGTTTGGAATTTCAGCTGGGAATCCGTAAAGGAGTTCGCGTGGAGTATAATTAGTACTCGAATGAGGAGTGGTATTATAGACAAACATGGCATAAGGAATCCATGTATCCCAGTCTTGTGGATCTTTTGCTACATAAGATCGGAGATATTCTGCTAAGGTCCTGTGGCTTCTCTCTAATGCACCATTTGTCTGAGGGTGATATGGAGTAGTTTTGAGCCTTTTAATTCTCAGCAACTTAGATACCTCGGCGAACATGCCACTTATGAGGTTAGAACCCTGATCTGTGAGGATACTTTCTGGAATACCATGTCGACAAACTATTGTTGTCGTGAAGGCTTCCGCTAATGTCTTAGACTCGGTGTCGACTATGGGAATAGCCTCAGAAAATTTTGAAAGGTCGTCTTGAAATGTAAGGATGTATTTGTTTCCAGAATGAGAAATTGGGAGAGGTCCTACAACATCTAGGTACACTCTTTCGAAAGGTTTGGAGCTAATACTTGAGATTTTCATTGGAATTTTTGGGTTCCTGGATACTTTGTTCACCTGACAAAGTTTACATTTCCTTACATGCTTTACGATGTCGTCTGACATGCCTGGCCAGTAGAATTGCTTTTTGATTCGTTTAATTGTACGGGAAACGCCTTGATGGCCTCCCGTCGGTAGTGAATGAAAATCTTTTAAAACTTGTTCGATGTCATTAATGTCGGATAAATATTTAGTCGAATCTTGATGGAGCTTTATGTTTATTTGTTTTGTAGTGAAGACCTTGGTAAAAATGTTTTTAATAATTATTAGATTCTGTGGATCTAATATGGGGAAGGAGATATTTATTTGTTTTAACTGATTTGCTTCTGTGTATGAGCAGATCTTAGTTAAAATCTTTTCGAGGTCTGATCTATCTCTTTGGGATCGACAAGGTAAATTAGTTTTGGAAATAATTATTATGGAGTCTTTTCTTTTGAAGAAGTTCAGTTCCTTTCCTAAAGATGAAGATTTATCAGAAAATTTGAGTTTCGAATCCAACACTCTTTCAAGTTCTGTATCTTGCATTGGCAAGATGAAAAATTTAGGATTTGCATACTTAGTTAGTAGAAGGGGAAAATTTGTCTCAGTTATTATGACTGAGGAAGTGTTCACTTGTGATGGAATTGGATTTTGATTAATGACACTCGTGTTGGGAGTGTTCGAATTCGCCTGAGCTTTAGCTTGATTCCTTGTAACCACATTTACGTAGGTGGTAGGTTCTGTGAAATTTTCGCTATTATCCGGAATTGTGCATTTGTGTTGAGCTTACCTGATTTATGGACTATTTTGTAGTCATATTCCTCAAGACGTATTCTCCATCTCATCAGTCTTGAGGAGTGATCTTTCAGATTCATGAGCCATACTAATGGTTTATGGTCAGTTATAATTGTAAACATTCTACCATAAACGTATGGTCTGAATTGCTCAACTCCGAAAACGATGGCTAAGAGCTCTTTTTCTATTGTTGAGTAACGAGTCTCTGCACCATTGAGAACTCGGCTCACGTAGGCGATTGGATGATCACCTTGATCATCAACTTGTGAAAGAACTGCTCCGATGGCGTAGTCACTGGCATCGGAGGTGACAAAAAATTCTTTGTCAAAATCGGGATATGATAGGATTGGTGCTGAAATAAGTTTATTGCGTAATTCGCAAAATGCTTCATCACAAATTGCGTTGAACTTGAAAGGGATATCTTTTTTTTAAAGTTTTGTAAGTGGTTTAGCTATTTTTGAAAAGTTTGGTATAAAGCGGCGATAGTAGCCGACGAAACCAAGGAAAGCTTTGATATCTTTTTCCTTCTTCGGTCTGGGATAGAACTGAACTGACTTAATCTTTGCTGGGTCTGGTTTGACTCCATTTTCTGTAATTATGTGCCCTAAATACATAATTTCCTTTCTTAGGAAGTGGCACTTGTCGGGTTGAAGTTTTAGGTTGAAATTGCGGAGACGGCTAAACACTGCTGTGAGTCTTGTATTATGATCTTTGAGATTGTATCCATGGACTACAATATCGTCCATGTATACGAAGCAATAGATGCCTTGAAGGCCAGATAAGACATTTTTCATGGCTCGTTGAAAAGTAGCAGGGGCTCCTTTTAAACCAAATGGCATACGATTGTATTCGTAGTGGTCATAGGGTGTGCTAAAGGCAGTTTTCTCCCTGTCCTTCGAGTCCATTTTTATCTGGTGGAATCCAGTCGAGTGTGGTAAAATATTTCGACTTCCCCAACTGGTCTAATATATCTGTGATATTAGGCAGTGGGTACGCATCGCCAATAGTAATGTCGTTAATACGACGAAAGTCTACCACTACTCGCCACCTTTTGTTTCCATTTTCATCTGGTTTTTTAGGAGCCAGAAGAAATGGAGAATTCCAGGGACTATGTGAAGGTCTGATGATGTCTGACTCAAGCATTTCTTGTATTTGCCGATTTATTTCCGTTCGGCTTGCCTCAGGAAGTCTATAAGGCTTGGTATAAATTGGCGGTTTGTCCTGGAGGGTCTCGATTTTGTGGGTAATCGCATCTGTATATGAAAGGAAATCCCCTTCTATGAAGAAGAGATCGTTGAATTACCTACAGATATTGTGAATACTCTCAGATTCCTCTGAATTACAGTGATCCAATTTGATAAGGTTTTGCAGTTTATATATTCTGCCCTTAATTAGATCTCTGTCAGAGTCTGTGGAGATTACCACAAAGTCGTCCAAGTCTTGGTAAACTGGGTTCACCTCGTAAGGTGCCAGATCGGCGTCCTCCTCATTTGTATTGAGGATAAGGACTTTTGCTATACCGTTGACTGGTTCGACTATCGAATTTCCAAGAAATAAACCTGGCCTTATTTCCTTCTTGAAACAGACCGATTTATTTTGAATAGAAGGAGTTGGAATTTCAATAATATATTCTGATCGACCCGGAATTTTAATTTTATTTATTTTAACCGATTCTTTCGGATTTTTAAATGGAAGGAGATGTGATTCCAACTTTTGTGGAATTTCGAAGGAGTTATTCGATGATTCCGACTCGATAGAGCTTGAAGAAGATAAAACTTTATTGAAGTTCTTTGACTTCTTTTCTGATCTATTTCTGGAATTCACTTTTTGTGAATTTGTTGATGAAGGAGATAGCATTTTATTATATTTAGCCTTTTGTGCGGCTGTAGATGGAGATATACTTTTATGTTGTTGCTTCATATCTTGTGAAGACTTGGATGGAGATAGAATTTTATTTAACTCAGCCTTTTTTCTGGCTATAGATGGAGATAGATTTTCATTATTTTTGGTCTTCATTTCTGATGGAGTATTAGATTGAGATCGATTGTTATTGCTTTGTAAAACAGTTGATGGAGATGGGATTGTATTAATATTTTTATTGGAGAATGTTATCTCCGTATATAATAAACTTTTAGTTCGAGACCTCTATTCTGGGTTTTCGCTTTTCAAATAAACATAAGGGTAATTTGAATAGTATTGTTCATATGGATAAGATGAATCAGATTCATTAACTTCCAGAGAAATGAATTTATTTTTATAGTCGATACTCGCATTGTATCGAGATAAAAAATCATGACCAAGCAGGCCATCGTATGAGAGGATGGAGATATTTCCCACTATTTGAAATGGGTGTTCTAGGATGGAGTTATTTTGTGCAGATTCCAGAGATAATTTCGCGAAAGTGAGTCCTTCTGTAGAAGTTGACCCTGTAAACAAAGTATTTATATTGCAGACAGCATCTCTGTAGCAGATACTGTCTGGTTTCAGTGGATGGAGTTTTATTAAGCTGATCTCTGCTCCTGTATCAATCAAAAAGGTACGCTTCGGAGCAGAACAGATGTCGACAGGCAAGGAAAGCGTTAGTGAATTTTTATTTATTTGGACGGGGATATGTATTGATTTATTTTCGTCTAGTTTCCTGTCGATATTGCCTCGGGCTTTCGATGAATTTGTGCCGTTGTTTCTATTTGCGAGGGGTTGCCGAAATTGACCCCCCGCTGAATCCAGTTTCCCTGCCTGGATGCCGATGCAGTACGATTATTCTTCCTGTTTGGAGAAGGTGACCTAGCCGAGATATTGGCATTATTATATCTCGGCGGAGAAGTTCGACTTTCTCGGAATGCTGGCTGCTGCCAGTTCCTATTTTGAGGCTGTCTGTCAGCCGTGTTTGTTGGTGGAGTATTGCTCACCTTTTGGAAATTATTTTGATTTCCTGGGCTGTCGTTAAAGCGATTATTATTCGCAGCTCTTGTCCTGCATCCTTCAATAGAATGGCCCATCCTATGACAATATCGACAACTAGGGACCTGTGATGGAGATGTAGCATTCTTAAAATCTGGAGGACGTTGTAATTGCGAGTTTAGCTTCGGAACTGCGTTGAAATTTTGGGTGGAGCGTTGTATCACTGGGCAGCTTGATGCAGCATGCCCCAGTCTATTGCATTTGAAGCAGCGAAGACTTGAATTTATTGCTTGCGCAAATGGAGTTTGATGTATCTTGTTTTGTGCTTGGGAAACAAGTTGTTTCTGCTCTAAGCGTGATGCATGCTCCAAGATGTGTGATTTTAATACAGAAAAGGATTTTTCGGAATGCACTTTGGCTAAAGTTTGGAGTTGTTGATTGGATAATCCGTCCTCTATTGCTCTTACGGCCTGGCTCTCGCTATCTTTTAAAAGGGACTTTAAAAGAACTCTATCGCTTGTATATGAGTGTGTTGCTTCATTTAGTTTGGATAGAGTTGTGCTAAGTCTCTGAAGGAAATCTTTCACGCTTTCCCATATTTTCTGTTTAGAATTATTTAATTGAGACTGTAGCGTAGTTCTGGGAATTTTTACCTCAAAAGTTTGAGTTAAAATTGATTTTAATGTGTGCCAATCTTCAACTTGATTGTACCTGAAAATATCATATGCATCTGCAGATAATTTACTCCTTATTAAGCTAAGGAGGGAGTGCTTTTCGCTTGTCGTCGTTGCTGTTGTGTATGAATCATCACAGCTTGAAATGAATTTGTGGAGATCTTTCGGATTTCCATTGAAATTGGGAATTAATGTTCTCGCGTCAGATAGGAAAAAATTTGATTGATCTCTGAAAGAGACATTGTGGTGATGCTCTGTGGAATTATTTATAGTATTCGTTACATTTTGGAATCGAGAGTCCAATTGTTCTTGCAGCGCAATTACAGTGTCTGAGAATGATGTTTCCATGTTTATGTAAACATCATTTGCGAAGTATTCGCTGTCTTTGTCGTTTGGGCTAACATTCAAGATTATTTCATTGTGTGTTTCTTCAAAATCATCCCAATATTTGTGCAACGAGTTTAATTTTTGGTTTAGATATGCCTGGGTTGCAGTTGCAATTGAATTATTTATTATCTATAGACTGGATAATATGGGATAATGTTTTTTGTCTATCTTCTTGTAATCGAAGCCGTACTGTATTTGATTGATCTATGTCTGTGCTGTCTTGGTTATCAGCTGCAGTCGTTTTTTGAGAAGTTTTTGGAGGTGGGACGTAAAACGGGTTATTTTTGCGCTCTGTGTGGACTGATATGGATTTCAACCTATCAGACAGAGTTGCCTTTGTAAGATTGTACCAGTCCTCCGTTTTGTCATAGCATGACTGTTTAAAATAATCATGAGTTTCAGTATAATTTTCATGATCCTGAATCAGGGTTTCAATTTTTTCAAATGAAGCCCATAGTTCTTCCAACTGTTGGAGTTTTCCAGAAGTAAAATCTGAAGTCCTTTTACTTTTATTCGCTCTGTGATAATCGGCCAGAATTTGTCTAATTTCTGTCATTTTTGGAACTTGTGACAAGCAAAGTTCATCGAAAGATTTGCTTTCGTCAGTCATGTTGGAATGTATGTAAGATGTAAAAATTAGGAAAAAGGGGAAAAAATATTTCAGCAAAATCTAAGGAGTATACGCTAAGATGAAGACAAAAACACGTAATTGTCAATTTTAAATGTACTCAGTTGTATGTATTGCAACTGCTAAACAGCAGGTTGAAAGAAATTTAATTCTGAAAAGTCGTATAGGATGGATTTTGTTCAAAAATGTATTGTATCTATATTAATATAAGAGACTGTAGTGCTCTAATAACTTGTCAAATAACTAAATCAAATCGAATCTGTAAGAATTTTCCTTGGTTGATTCTTATTCGCGAATATTTATTTGGGTTGAAGTTTAGGATAATATTTATTAAAATTTTTGTAAAAGAAGTAAGGAAAAAATTTGTTTTTAATTATAATTAAATATATATCTAATATATATGTGTGATTATAGTATAGAAGATGTGGTAAAACTACATGCACAAATTGGTCAATTTATGAAAACAAAAAATCCTAATTTGTACGTGCACAAATTTTGCAATTAAAAAATATAAATTCTAAATTTGTTCTACAATATGAAAAGAAAAATTCTTTTTTCTTAAAACTGTTGTCCTAATCTTTTGTAATTAAATAAAATGAGCAGTTGCATCAAAATTTCTATCTCCAACCAAAATCTTTCTCCTGATCAATAGACTTAAGAATTGCTATTGCAGGGTATTGATTATTCGTTTATCGAAGTCCTCTGGCCAGCAAGTTCACGAAGCCTTACCGCAGAGGTCGCTTCGTGGAGTAGCGTATTTTGCGTACACTCGCAAAAAATAAAATTTTGTTTTACACAAATCAGGAAAAATTTTGTAAGAGAAAAAAAAAGAAAAATTGTTTTCTTTTTCTACCGTAGTATTTATCCAAGTATTGGCTTTTATTTCCGATAGCTGTAGATGATGTTGCTAGAGATGTGATATTTGGAGTCCTTTGTCAGGCGTTTTCGTTTTTAATAATGTTGCTGAGGAATGAAGATAATGATGATGATGATAGTGAAGATACGTCGCGCGTCCGGGACGACGATTTCTTGTAGTCTTCCTTCTGGGAATCGTCTTAGTGTGGCAGGGATGGAGCCTCCTTGGGTCCCACGGTGAGCGCTTAGGCGCTTAAACTTTTCACGCCTCTAAGTACCTCCTGGTTACCCGGGATATTTTTTTTTTTTGGTATTATTTTATTATTTTTTTTTCTTTTATTTTAAGAAAAAGAATTATTTTTATTTATTTATATATTTTTTATTACACTGACTTGGGTTGAGTTCCGCTGCCACCAAAATGTTGTGGTTTAAGTGCCGTGCTCGGATCGGAGAGCACTTAACCTGATATTAATAGATAAACACTTTTTTTGATAATTTTAGGTCATTTATATGAAATAATCTGGTATTAATAGTTAAACACTTTTTCTGATAATTTTATGTCATTTATATGAAATATGATATAATCTAGTATTAATGGTTAAACACTTTTTCTATGATTTTAAAACACTTGTATGAAGTAATTGGGTATTAATAGTTAAACACTTTCTCTTTAATTTTGTAACATTTGTATGAAATAATGTGGTATCGATAGGTAAACACTTTTTCTATAATTTTGTAACATTTGTATGAAATTATGTGGTATCGATAGTTAAACACTTTTTCTATAATTTTGTAACATTTGTATGAAATAATTTGGTATTAATCGTTAAACACTTTCTCTTGAATTTTGTAACATTTGTATGAAATAATGTGGTATCGATAGTTAAACACTTTTTCTATAATTTTGCAACATTTGTATGAAATAATTTGGAATTAATCGTTAAACACTTTTTGGATAATTTTCTAAGTGCCCGCTCCGCTCGACGTTTTGAAAAACAACTCCCCGAGGTTTCGGCAAATTGCGCCCAGGTACCCACGATATCTTTAAAAGCTTTTTTTAATTATCTTTTTGCTTTCGCACGACGTTGAAAAATCGTACGTGAGAAAATGCACAAAAGTTTTGATGCAAGCTATATGCATCTATGCAAAACTGAAATCCGATATGCACTTGTGCGCCCGTCTTGAAATATCATTTTAAGAGGGCGCGAATAATTTTTGATAATTGTATGTATGTATGTACATACAATTAGATTGGATTAAGTAGGTAATATACGTATGTACATAGTACATACGGAAAAAAAAGTAAGAAGACACTGTATGTAGGTAAGTGTGCATACCGTGTGAGTGGAATGGTGTCTGATAACAAAATGCGATTTATGCTAAATTGCATTTTGTTATAATGTGGGAATGCATTTCTGAATACATTTTGAATTTTTTATTGAAATTTAAAAATGAAATAATTTTTCAGGGTCAATTAGTGGTACATCAATATATCGTATTGGACGATATATTGATGTATCGGTATTATGGTTGTGATTCGGGGCATTGGGCACCTGAGTCACAACATCGACATCTGTTCTGCTCCGAAGCGTACCTTTTTGATTGATACAGGAGCAGAGATAAGCTTAATAAAACTCCATCCACTGAAACCAGACAGTATCTGCTACAGAGATGCTGTGTGCAATATAAATACTTTGTTTACAGGGTCAACTTCTACAGAAGGACTCATTTTCGCGAAATTATCTCTGGAATCTGCACAAAATAACTCCATCCTAGAACACCCATTTCAGATAGTGGGAAATAACTCCATCCTCTCATACGATGGCCTGCTTGGTCATGATTTTTTATCTCGATACAATGCGAGTATCGACTATAAAAATAAATTCATTTCTCTGGAAGTTAATGAATCTGATTCATCTTATCCATATGAACAATACTATTCAAATTACCCTTATGTTTATTTGAAAAGCGAAAACCCAGAAAAGAGGTCTCGAACTAAAAGTTTATTATATACGGAGATAACATTCTCCAATAAAAATATTAATACAATCCCATCTCCATCAACTGTTTTACAAAGCAATAATAATCGATCTCAATCTAATACTCCATCAGAAATGAAGACCAAAAATAATGAAAATCTATCTCCATCTATAGCCAGAAAAAAGGCTGAGTTAAATAAAATTCTATCTCCATCCAAGTCTTCACAAGATATGAAGCAACAACATAAAAGTATATCTCCATCTACAGCCGCACAAAAGGCTAAATATAATAAAATGCTATCTCCTTCATCAACAAATTCACAAAAAGTGAATTCCAGAAATAGATCAGAAAAGAAGTCAAAGAACTTCAATAAAGTTTTATCTTCTTCAAGCTCTATCGAGTCGGAATCATCGAATAACTCCTTCCAAATTCCACAAAAGTTGGAATCACATCTCCTTCCATTTAAAAATCCGAAAGAATCGGTTAAAATAAATAAAATTAAAGTTCCGGGTCGATCCGAATATATTATTGAAATTCCAACTCCTTCTATTCAAAATAAATCGGTCTGTTTCAAGAAGGAAATAAGGCCAGGTTTATTTCTTGGAAATTCGATAGTCGAACCAGTCAACGGTATGGCAAAAGTCCTTATCCTCAATACAAATGAGGAGGACGCCGATCTGGCACCTTACGAGGTGAACCCAGTTTACCAAGACTTGGACGACTTTGTGGTAATCTCCACAGACTCTGGCAGAGATCTAATTAAGGGCAGAATATATAAACTGCAAAACCTTATCAAATTGGATCACTGTAATTCAGAGGAATATGAGAGTATTCACAATATCTGTAGGTAATTCAACGATCTCTTCTTCATAGAAGGGGATTTCCTTTCATATACAGATGCGATTACCCACAAAATCGAGACCCTCCAGGACAAACCGCCAATTTATACCAAGCCTTATAGACTTCCTGAGGCAAGCCGAACGGAAATAAATCGGCAAATACAAGAAATGCTTGAGTCAGACATCATCAGACCTTCACATAGTCCCTGGAATTCTCCATTTCTTCTGGCTCCTAAAAAACCAGATGAAAATGGAAACAAAAGGTGGCGAGTAGTGGTAGACTTTCGTCGTATTAACGACATTACTATTGTTGATGCGTACCCACTGCCTAATATCACAGATATATTAGACCAGTTGGGGAAGTCGAAATATTTTACCACACTCGACTTAGCGAGTGGATTCCACCAGATAAAAATGGACTCGAAGGACAGGGAGAAAACTGCCTTTAGCACACCCTATGGCCACTACGAATACAATCGTATGCCATTTGGTTTAAAAGGAGCCCCTGCTACTTTTCAACGAGCCATGAATAATGTCTTATCTGGCCTTCAAGGCATCTATTGCTTCGTATACATGGACGATATTGTAGTCCATGGATACAATCTCAAAGATCATAATACAAGACTCACAGCAGTGTTTAGCCGTCTCCGCAATTTCAACCTAAAACTTCAACCCGACAAGTGCCACTTCCTAAGAAAGGAAATTATGTATTTAGGGCACATAATTACAGAAAATGGAGTCAAACCAGACCCAGCAAAGATTAAGTCAGTTCAGTTCTATCCCAGACCGAAGAAGGAAAAAGATATCAAAGCTTTCCTTGGTTTCGTCGGCTACTATCGCCGCTTTATACCAAACTTTTCAAAAATAGCTAAACCACTTACAAATCTTTTAAAAAAAGATATCCCTTTCAAGTTCAACGCAATTTGTGATGAAGCATTTTGCGAATTACGCAATAAACTTATTTCAGCACCAATCCTATCATATCCCGATTTTGACAAAGAATTTTTTGTCACCTCCGATGCCAGTGACTACGCCATCGGAGCAGTTCTTTCACAAGTTGATGATCAAGGTGATCATCCAATCGCCTACGTGAGTCGAGTTCTCAATGGTGCAGAGACTCGTTACTCAACAATAGAAAAAGAGCTCTTAGCCATCGTTTTCGGAGTTGAGCAATTCAGACCATACGTTTATGGTAGAATGTTTACAATTATAACTGACCATAAACCATAAGTATGGCTCATGAATCTGAAAGATCACTCCTCAAGACTGATGAGATGGAGAATACGTCTTGAGGAATATGACTACAAAATAGTCCATAAATCAGGTAAGCTCAACACAAATGCACAATTCCGGATAATAGCGAAAATTTCACAGAACCTACCACCTACGTAAATGTGGTTACAAGGAATCAAGCTAAAGCTCAGGCGAATTCGAACACTCCCAACACGAGTGTCATTAATCAAAATCCAATTCCATCACAAGTGAACACTTCCTCAGTCATAATAACTGAGACAAATTTTCCCCTTCTACTAACTAAGTATGCAAATCCTAAATTTTTCATCTTGCCAATGCAAGATACAGAACTTGAAAGAGTGTTGGATTCGAAACTCAAATTTTCTGATAAATCTTCATCTTTAGGAAAGGAACTGAACTTCTTCAAAAGAAAAGACTCCATAATAATTATTTCCAAAACTAATTTACCTTGTCGATCCCAAAGAGATAGATCAGACCTCGAAAAGATTTTAACTAAGATCTGCTCATACACAGAAGCAAATCAGTTAAAACAAATAAATATCTCCTTCCCCATATTAGATCCACAGAATCTAATAATTATTAAAAACATTTTTACCAAGGTCTTCACTACAAAACAAATAAACATAAAGCTCCATCAAGATTCGACTAAATATTTATCCGACATTAATGACATCGAACAAGTTTTAAAAGATTTTCATTCACTACCGACGGGAGGCCATCAAGGCGTTTCCCGTACAATTAAACGAATCAAAAAGCAATTCTACTGGCCAGGCATGTCAGACGACATCGTAAAGCATGTAAGGAAATGTAAACTTTGTCAGGTGAACAAAGTATCCAGGAACCCAAAAATTCCAATGAAAATCTCAAGTATTAGCTCCAAACCTTTCGAAAGAGTGTACCTAGATGTTGTAGGACCTCTCCCAATTTCTCATTCTGGAAACAAATACATCCTTACATTTCAAGACGACCTTTCAAAATTTTCTGAGGCTATTCCCATAGTCGACACCGAGTCTAAGACATTAGCGGAAGCCTTCACGACAACAATAGTTTGTCGACATGGTATTCCAGAAAGTATCCTCACAGATCAGGGTTCTAACCTCATAAGTGGCATGTTCGCCGAGGTATCTAAGTTGCTGAGAATTAAAAGGCTCAAAACTACTCCATATCACCCTCAAACGAATGGTGCATTGGAGAAAAGCCACAGAACCTTAGCGGAATATCTCCGATCTTATGTAACAAAAGATCGCAAAGACTGGGATACATGCCATGTTTGTCTACAATACCACTCCTCATTCGAGTACTAATTATACTCCACGCGAACTCCTTTAGGGATTCCCAGCTGAAATTCCAAACAATCTGAAATCTTCTTCAACCGTTTGCTACAATTACGACAATTATGCAAACGAGTTAAAAGCGTAATGGGTAAGTTCGATAGTGCTAGTAGAAAAACCAATAAGTCTTTAAGATTTTGCTTGGACCCTAGAAATTTAAACCAGGGACTTCTTAGATCTCAATATCCGTTGCCAGATATTGAGTATATTAAAACAACACTAAATGGTGCATCATATTTTTCAACACTAGATGCAAGCTCCGGTTTTTGGATGGTTAAATTAGATGAGTATAGTTCAAACTTGTGCACTTTTAATACTCCCTTTGGTAGTGTTATATACCTAAAATAATTAATATTTTCATATAAACCTGAAAAAGGGCAAACCATAAAAATAATATTCAATTAATTTTTCACATAAGCTAATCATGCGTTAAACATGATTAGCTTATCTCTTAAATGGGTGAAGAAAATTGCATCAGCAATTTTCCTCACATACCATTCATTTTATTCCCATAAAACGACTTGGGAAAAACAAAAGTTTCATTTTACACCCCAAGTCGTTTTAATTAAAAATTTCCACGACAAATTTTGCCTTCAGCAAAACTTGTCATTTCAACAATTTAACTAAAAAACACATCAAAAGGCAAATCGTACCTTCAGTACGATTTGCAGCGAAAAATACAATATGTATGTACATACGTACATACAGATTATTAAAAAGCTTTTACGATAAGAAACGCGCGCCGCATAAATGCATTGTATGTATATGCGCGTCGCGATTTCAAACGGTGGCTGATGTTTTAAAAAGTGTAAGATTACATTTTTGAAGCCATCGTTCAACGCGAATAATTCTGGACATGTTTGAACAAGTCCAGAATTAAAAAGTAAAATTTTCTCAGGATAAGAAAATGCAACTTAGCATTTTCTATCCTGAGCAATGGCTCTTGATCACGATGAATTTGATCAAGAGTTGAGTTGATTTTTGTACGCGATCGGGATCGTCACGCTTGAAAAGAAAAGCTCCTAATTAACGTCTCGGTACGGCAGGTTGGTTTGGAAAGAAAAAAGATTAACCTCGGGTTTTCCGCTGGTCTTACGGCACAGGCTACAAAATTATTATATATAGTTATTTTTATATAGTGCATTAATTCGGTGTATAAAAAATTAAGACAGTGTATAGCTATAAAGTGAGTAAAGTTCAAAAGAAAGAAAACGAGATTAAAGGTGTTTTATTCCCCTCTCCACGCGTCGGACAGGCCCGTAATATTAAAAAGGGAATTTACAGAGAAAGTGTCAGCGCCCGAGAGTTTCTTGTGAGTGCAAAAAGGATAAGGTGCTGCTAAGGTATTGACACCTGAAGCACCGACCGTTCAGTGAGTACCCAGTATATATATATAAGGAAGATATACAACAAAATTGGCGCAGCCGGTAGGATCAAGGAAGCTTGATCAAGTTAAACGATCGTAAACGCTTGAAAAGCCTTGGTCCTACACGAATCTACGGGGAACCTGTGACACTAGCCACACTATAAGGCCACGTCACCCCCAACGCTCGGGGTAGATCTCATCTATAGGCGCCTCTGCTCCAGGCGAGCAAGCGTTCACCCCAGTGAGTGGAAAAAGAAACGAAATCATCAGGGGACCTGGACTCACTAATAGAAGCTCATTCCCAGCCGAAAAGAAGTCAGGACAACGGACACACATTTAAAACCAACTCCAGAAGGAAGATATCACCGTTCCTGGGTTGAAGGGGATTTCGAAGAAGGCTTTAAGCCCCCCTTTCAACCATATCCAGGGGAAGTAAGTAGGCCTAGGGCCCCCCCAGCAGCAAAAAGAAGCACCGGAAAATTGTAACTTCGTTCCAGGATTGAAAGGGATCTCGAAGTCGGCAAAAGCCCCCCTTTCAATCTCAGCCAAGGGAATTAAGACGGCAGGAGCCCCCCTAGCAGCAAAAAGCATTCCAGAAGGGAGTACTCTAAGAAGGCTGGAAGCCCCCCTTTTGGACAACGCGGGACGCATATGTCAGGAGAAAGCTCGACACCGGCACCTGAGACAGGCACGAGATTAGACTACATACCTTCATCCGACGCGGAGAAATCCCCAGGTGAAAATCTCCAACACCTCCGGGAAGGTACAGAAAACGCCCAAGAAGACGACCCAGCACAGCAAGAAGCAACAGGAGTTCGCCTTCGAAGCGGCACCGTTTTAACAGGGCCCACAGTTGTATCTAAAGTAAGTCTAGATAAATTTTTAGATAAGTTATTAGAGAAGGCACGTGAATCCGATAAGCTCACTGTCACGCACTGCGACGCACTTGACCACAGATTAAGTCAAGGCAGAGAGCAGAGGCTGACGCAAATCGAAAAATTCAAAAAAGAAACAGAGCGATTCAAACAGGAGCTTATCGAATTCGCCGGGCTTTCGCGTTCTTTAGGTATAGATAAGACCACAGCCAGTGTAGTTGTAAGTGCTGATAGTGATACTAGTGTCAGTGATATTAGTGGTGACCAAACAACCGCAGAAAATCTCCTTAGTGGCTGGCTAGAAGTATCCTTCACGGATTCTAGTCCAGAAACCAGCCCTGAAACTCGTCAAAGCACCAGTAGACTACCCTACAAAAGTTTAAATAAAAAGATAATCACAATGGTAGATTATGCAAAGGTGGCCAAGCTCACGGCACAACTAGTTCCTCTGTTTTCGGGTGAAAATACCCCACAGCTAGGTCGTGAGCTACAAACATTTATTGGCTGTTGCAAACAGGCCTTACACTGTTTAAGTGAGGAAGAAAAACCAGCCTTCCTACATATCTTGCCCACAAGACTTCGTGGCGATGCTTATCAGCTGTTTGCTTCGGACGTTCCAACTACTTTTAGTGAGGTGGAGGAACGTCTGAACAGAACCTATTTACCACGAGAATCGTACCAAGAGTTGGTCAACAAATTGATCACAATGAGGCAAAACCCGTTGGAAACTCTCACTGCCTTCACAACAAGAGTGAAGCAGTTGCTGATGCTTTGCAACGAGGCAGCGGTACTGAAGTACGGAGCAACGGCAGTCCCAGCTGTGAAGACACAGTTGGCGGACTTCGCCAAGAATGCCCTCAAAAGTGGAGTGAACAATCCCCACCTATGCCAGTACCTCCTCACTCTGGTAGAAAATGATCTAGAGCAGCTGATACAAAAGGCTTTAGACATGGAAAAGTTACAAACAGGCACAGTTTTCGTCCAAACGCCGCTAACGCAGCAGCCATACCCAATGGCACCAATAGACCCAAGTCTTCGAGTTCGAGCTCTTAGCCGAACACCTTACAATCAAGCACCACAGCCACCCATGTATGCATCACCACGAGCACAAGAGCCCAGACAGTTTAATCCCCCATACGTTCATGCTCAACCACTACGCCCGCCATTTCCACGAAGGGAATCTAGACAACCGGATACACAAAATCTGGTACAAAACATCACCTGTAATTTCTGCCAGAAGCGGGGACACACCTACACGGAGTGTCTTAAACGCAAAAACACCCCCTTCTGCTCTAACTGTAGAAGTTACGGGCATGACATTCGCGACTGTCGAAACAACCAAACACAGTCTGCAAATCGTTTCACACGAGGATCGCCTAGCAATCCCCCACAGTCAGACCCAAGCAATACAAAAGGCCCCAGAGTCTTTAATATAAGACAAAAATGTGATTTTTGTGGGCGCCGTGGACATAAGATCGACGAATGTCGACAAAAGCAAAATTGGGATGATAAAAAGCAGGGAAACGACAAAGGGTCGACCCAAAACTCCCCGGCTCGACTATAAACCCTACTAGCAATAAAAAAGGGTCTTCTCAGCCACCCAACTTCAGTGTGCCCACCGCCAGACTTCCTCTAGACATAGGTCTGAATGGTCAGGCCCAGCTAATAGTGGACACCGGCGCTGAGATCAGTATAATTAAGAAAAAAGCTCTCAAATCTCGCGAGCTAATAAACCCCAACACAAAACTAACGCTTCAAAGCCCTTTTGGCACCGGAAAAACCTTAGGAAGTTGTCAAGGAAACTTCATGCTAAAAAGTAACTTACCTTGCAACTTTCAGGTGGTAAAAAACATCCCAGGTATTTCCGACGACGGCTTGCTAGGAAATGATTTCCTAGCCAAAAATTGTAATGTTGAGGGACCCAACAAGGTTCTGCGATTTCCTCGCACGGAAACCAATCCAGAAGAGTTTGCTGTTCCATTAGAGACCGCATCGGACAACCCGTGTTCACAAAACACAGTCAACAAAGAGACACTGGTAGAAGATATTAAACCCGACGGGGATACACCTTCTACCCGAAGTGATCTCAAAGCTTCTCAGTCAGAAGAAGTCGGCTGTGACTTACAAGAACGCGATAAGGGTGACTTAATTACCGAAGATCCGGCCCGTAAGACTGGACAGTATCAGGTGAACTTAAATGAACCTGTGTGCGTACCAGCAAGGTCTCAGATCGTAGTCAAAGTTCCGTTGCAGTTGCAGGAAGAAATGCTCAGTCTGTCGAAAGAAATAGACGACGGAGTCTTCTTAGCAAACAGCTTACTCTCAGCTGGGTTAAAGGCAGTCCCTATCGGAATCCTCAACACACGCAGTACACAAGTAGTTCTAAACAGCGTGAACCTAAATCTGGTTCCCATTAAAGACTACACTGTCGTCCCCATCAAACGAGAGCCAGACGAAAATATTACAACAGCCCATCCTTTGAATCCCATGAGTCGAAATGACGGCGAAGGTGAGCATCAAAATATAATTAGATCTAAGATTAAGAAAACAGGGCATAAGAGCCCCAGTCAATTAAGCAGTCGTAAGAAACTGCTCCAAGACGCTTGCGGGTCCCTCATGAAAACCCCTACGTCAGGCGCTGGCCAGCATACAAAAGGTCTGCCGTTAGCAACTCCCGCAGATCCACCTGGCCCAGCGCCTCTCATATATAAAACAAGTAGGTTAAGAGGTAAAATAATTAATATAAAACCATTAAGTAAGTCTAGAACTAAGAGTAATAAAAACAGGGCAATAAGCGCCGATCAGAAGGCCACCCTACAACATATACGATATCTGTTCCCAAACGATGTCGAACAAAAAGACATCAGTATTCATCCCCGCCTCACCAGACTAGAGCAAGAACTCAGTCTGGATGAAACTTTAAATTCTGAGGAAAAAGCCTCAATAACAAATCTCTGTTACGAATATGATGACATATTCTTTTTAAAAGGTGACAGGCTTACACATACCAATGCCATCACCCATGACATCCCTCTGGTACAAGACCAAGACCTATTAACCAAAAGATGTACCGGTTACCAGAGACACAGCGAAATGTAATAAATGAGCAACTCAGAGAAATGCTGGACAACGACATTGTCCAGCCCAGCAAAAGCCCATGGAACTCGCCACTGCTAGTCGTCCCCAAAAAAGCGGGACCAGATGGTGAGAAAAGGTGGCGTGTCGTCGTTGATTTCCGTAAGTTGAACGAAAAAACGATTGGCGACGCCTTCCCGCTACCACGGATTGAGGATATCCTCGATCAACTGGGCCATTCACGATACTTCACCACCCTAGACCTAGCCAATGGCTATCATCAGGTACTCGTCGATCCGAAAGATCGAGCAAAAACGGCTTTTAGTACCAACTACGGGCATTATGAATTCAAACGTATGCCGTTCGGACTCAAAGGAGCCCCGGCCACATTTCAGCGTTTAATGAATTTCATATTAACTGGCCTACAAGGCCTAGAATGTTTCGTCTACTTAGATGACATCGTCATCTATGGAAAAAGTCTGGCAGACCACAACGAAAAGCTTCGAAAAGTCTTTGACAGGTTAAGAGAAAATAACCTGAAACTTCAACCTGAGAAATGTCAATTTCTCAGGCGGGAGGTAGTGTATTTAGGACACAAATGTTCTAACCAAGGAGCACTACCTGACCCTAGCAAAACGGCATGCGTCCAAACTTTCCCCATCCCTAAGACAGTAAGGCAAGTACAATCATTTTTGGGCCTTGCCAATTACTACAGAAAATTCATACCCGATTTTTCGAAAACAGTACGTCCACTAACAAACTTACTCCGAAAGGATGTAAAGTTTAAGTGGACTGAGAAATGCCAAGAGGCATTTCAAAGCATTAAGAACGCTTTAATTTCCCCTCCACTCTTAATATATCCCGATTTTTCAAAACCCTTTAACCTTACCACCGACGCCAGCAGCGAGGCTCTTGGAGCAGTTCTCTCTCAAGGAGAGGTAGGAAGTGACCAGCCAATTGCCTACGCCAGCCGTACCCTGAACAAAGCCGAACGTAACTATTCCACGATTGAGAAAGAGTTACTGGCTATAGTTTGGGCGACTAAAAATTTCAGGTGTTATCTGCAAGGCCGAGAGTTCACGGTCTATACAGACCACAAACCACTCAAGGGAGTCTTCAATGTTAAGGACCCCACATCCCGTCTGGTGAGATTTCACCATAAACTTTCCGAGTTCAATTATAAAATTGAATATAAGCCCGGAAAGTACAACACGAATGCCGACGCTTTAAGCCGTATTCCACGGGAAAATAACAAAGACAAGGAAACTACAACCTTCACGGTAGAAGCTATAGTCCACCACCAAATGGACTCGGACATAGAGGAGGAAAAACACTCATCGGACCTTAAGGAGTGTCTGCAATGCAATGCAGTAACAAGAGCCCAGACACGAAACATTCAGGAAAGTGGAACAAATCCAGACAGCCAGGCCAAACTAATAGAACAAGAAGAACAAACTCATCATCCAGAAGAGACCGCAGACCATGACAGTCCACCTAGTACCAATCCACCAATTATAGACGAAGCTCGTCCACCTGAAGTAATCACAAGCCCAGAGGAGATTCAATTAATCTTAAAAGATTATCATGATTCTCTCTTTGGCGGCCATCAGGGAGTGATAAAAACCTACAAACGGATTCGAAGAAAGTACTGGTGGAGGCACATGCTTAGTGACATCAAAAAGCACATTAAGCGGTGTGCCAAATGTCAAACCATGAAGGCTTCACCACAGTATAAAATGCCAATGGTGATTACAGACATAGCTGAACAACCATTCGACAAAATCTATCTAGATATAGTCGGCCCACTAGAGGAAACTGAATCTGGAAACAAATATATATTAACGTTTCAGGATAACCTCACGAAGTTCGTAGATTGGTATGCCATACCAAATGGGGAAGCTATAACGGTAGCGCAAGTTTTCTTCGACGAAATCGTCACGCGCTACCGCATTCCCAAAAGAATAGTCACCGATCAGGGAAGTAATTTCCTGAGTGACCTATTCAAAAAGGTATGCAAACTACTCAGGATAAATAAGCTGCAAACCTCAGCTTATCATCCCCAATCAAATGGAGCACTCGAACGTGCACATAGACCGTTGATTGAATATCTACGAACTATAGTGGACGAAAATCCCAGGTCATGGGATAGTTATCTGCGAACCGCTGCTTTCGTGTACA
The DNA here is from genome assembly GCA_963930735.1 of Dioctria linearis. Taxonomy (NCBI): domain Eukaryota; kingdom Metazoa; phylum Arthropoda; class Insecta; order Diptera; family Asilidae; genus Dioctria; species Dioctria linearis. The sequence goes on from OZ005744.1 coordinate 85,865,820, forward strand.
ACAACAGTGTACACGAAGGGACAAAATTAACTCCCATGGACTGCCTCTACGGCTTTACAGCGGACGTTCCGTCCAACTTAAGGCGAGACCCCGAACCCGTGTATAACCACGAGAGCTACTACCATATTCTCAGGTATAAGCTTCAAAAGTCTTACGCCATGGCACGGAAAAACCTTCTGATGAGTAAACAACGCTCGAAAAATTACTATGACAAAGCTGTACGTCCCCTGACATTTCACAGAGGAGACAAGGTTCTACTCAAGAGCGAGAGTCGTAAACATAAGCTCTCCCAGATTTGGGTAGGACCCTACACGGTAACCGGTATCCCTAGTACTGTAAACACCACAATAAAAATTCGTAAACGAGAGGTCACGGTACATAACAACCGTTTAAAACCTTTCTACGAATAACATGGTGCCAATATAACTTAAGTAATTCAAAGATACATAAATAATAGCATGTAAGCTATAAAGTCAAATAAAAACCCATTTTAATACCCTATCCTATCCTCTCCTAGATAACAATGCAGTCCATCATTTTCCACGGACTATTCCTGCTCATAATAGGAGCCCTCGCGGAGGAACCTTACTCTATAACGCCCCTAAATAATACGGGAGTACTATTTGAGGATCTTGGATGCCTATCAGTTTACCACGACACTTGGAGCATCATCACTGAGTTAGATCTGGCCGAGTTGGAAAATCAGACGCGACTAGCAGAACGAGCGGAACACTACATACACCAATTGTGTGGAAATGGGTCTTCTATACAGGACCTTTGTACGCTACAGACAAAACATATACACACCCTAATGGAAAATATCAATAGGCGTACCAGTGTTATTAGGGAAGCTGTGCCCAAATCGCGCAAGCCCCGATCCATCTTCGATGGAATTGGAAATGCGATGCATTATCTTTTCGGTACCATGGATAGTGGAAACGAACAAGAGGTGTACAGCCGACTAAGCGAATTAGAGGTAAATACTCAAACCTTAGCTGATCTGGAAAAACAACAGATCAGCGTAATAAAAACCACATTTGAACAAATCAGAAACCCCTATCTTCCCTGTCTGAACGACAGCGTCAGATAACCAACCAGATTAACAATCTGAGGAATACAACAGACGAGTTGACAGCCCACCAAATAAGACAAGAAATTGTCTCTAGTCTGACACTACAAATGATAGAGTTGGAATTTAGACAACAAGCTCTACTGGACATAATAGTGTCCAGTAGAAATAATCAAATTCATCCACTTTTAATTTCCCCAAATCATTTGCTAGAGATTTATCACAAATCTCACTCCACTTGTCCCAATCTACAGGACTGTTTGTCAGTTCTGTATCAAACAGCAGATGTTAAGACACATTTGCTGCAGGACAAATTAGTTATCCGAGTCAAACTTCCCATATTTAATATTCCCAAGATGAAAATCCAACAGATTAGATGTTTTCCCATACGGCTGGATTCAGACCACTCAATAATACCTGATATCGAATTTTCCCATGTGGCAAGTCAAATACAGACCCAGGAATTTCTGCTGTTGAAGCCAGAAAACCTGAGATCTTTCAAAAAAATTTCAAAGGGAATCAATGAAGATACGTGGGTAGGTAAGCTGAACACACCACTCACCAAGGCTACAAAAACAGATGAATGTGTTATTAAACTTTTATTCAACCCGCTGGCCGAACGCCCACAGTGTAGCATCAGAGCTCAAATTCCCCCAAGAGATACAATAATTAAGCTCAATAGACCAAATTCGTGGCTGTACTCCTTAACCGAAACCACTATAGTACGTATAACTTGTACTCAACAGTTACTCACTCATCGTCTCGCAGGACAAGGAATCATGACAGTCAACGAACCATGTTCCTTGCAAATAGGGTCTCACACTCTGTATTACGAAGCAGAAAATCTACATCCGCTAAAAGTTTTCCAACCAACCTACTTCCCAGGCACAAACGAAACGCAAGAGGAATTGGCAGAATATATGTCCAAGATATCCGCTCCTAAAAACCTTGATAAACAACCAACGTTACTCCTCGGAGATGATACAAACCAACGTATCCACCTAGATACAAAATCTCTAGACGAAATCCGTACCAAAGTGAACAGCATCCACTTTGGACCAAAGGCCAAGATTCCTCATATACTCTCTATTACATCCCTATCAATGACAGGACTCTTGTTGCTACTTATATCAGTGGTGGCATTAGCAAAATATATCGTCCCGGCATTCATGGCATGGATTGCTAAACGCAGACAACAGCCTACAGCTGAAAACGTTCCCATGGAACCGGTTTACGCAACACCCCAAGAAAAGTTAAAACGGGCTCAAAGTCTCCCCAGAGCGAGATCTATACAAGTAGTATAATCAAAAAGATCTATACTCGTTGGTTGGCCCCGTCTTATTCTTTTGTTGCTGGCTTAGTACCCTTTCACTACACTGGTCTTAGATATAAGCTGAAATAATTTATAGCAAATAAGAAATAAAGCAACCAGATAAAATTAATATTATATAAGAATAAACTTTATTTAGTAGTACCTACGAACCCAAAATTAATAAACGTAAGTAGTACTTAGTAAAGCAGAAATAATAAATTAAATAAGCAAAAAAAAAATAAGGTAATAAATAGAAGAAAGAAAGGCATAAGATAATAGAATTAAAAACCAAAAACATAACCGAAGATTATTTACATAAGAATAATAATAATAAAAGTAATAAGTAAATAATATTTAGTAACATTAAGTATTACATAGAGAAAATTAGATAACTAGTAAGATATAGACATAAATACAGAAAATAGAAATGTAACGAAATAGCGACTTAAATTAGTAGAACAAATAAGAAAAGATTTTTTTTTAACGACATTAGGTATAGCAGAAATTATATATATTCCCATAAGAATAACATATTATATATATAGGCATATTCCTGTAAAAAACTCAACCGAAAACCGACAAAAACCCAGCCACCAAAAAACGCACCAACAACAACTTCCCCTGAGAATTATTCCTCTTCAAAGAATAATTCTCTTTTTCTCAGGGGGAAGGATTGTTATATACCTAAAATAATTAATATTTTCATATAAACCTGAAAAAGGGCAAACCATAAAAATAATATTCAATTAATTTTTCACATAAGCTAATCATGCGTTAAACATGATTAGCTTATCTCTTAAATGGGTGAAGAAAATTGCATCAGCAATTTTCCTCACATACCATTCATTTTATTCCCATAAAACGACTTGGGAAAAACAAAAGTTTCATTTTACACCCCAAGTCGTTTTAAGTAAAAATTTCCACGACAAATTTTGCCTTCAGCAAAACTTGTCATTTCAACAATTTAACTAAAAAACAAATCAAAAGGCAAATCGTACCTTCAGTACGATTTGCAGCGAAAAATACAATATGTATGTACATACGTACATACAGATTATTAAAAAGCTTTTACGATAAGAAACGCGCGCCGCATAAATGCATTGTATGTATATGCGCGTCGCGATTTCAAACGGTGGCTGATGTTTTAAAAAGTGTAAGATTACATTTTTGAAGCCATCGTTCAACGCGAATAATTCTGGACATGTTTGAACAAGTCCAGAATTAAAAAGTAAAATTTTCTCAGGATAAGAAAATGCAACTTAGCATTTTCTATCCTGAGCAATGGCTCTTGATCACGATGAATTTGATCAAGAGTTGAGTTGATTTTTGTACGCGATCGGGATCGTCACGCTTGAAAAGAAAAGCTCCTAATTAACGTCTCGGTACGGCAGGTTGGTTTGGAAAGAAAAAAGATTAACCTCGGGTTTTCCGCTGGTCTTACGGCACAGGCTACAAAATTATTATATATAGTTATTTTTATATAGTGCATTAATTCGGTGTATAAAAAATTAAGACAGTGTATAGCTATAAAGTGAGTAAAGTTCAAAAGAAAGAAAACGAGATTAAAGGTGTTTTATTCCCCTCTCCACGCGTCGGACAGGCCCGTAATATTAAAAAGGGAATTTACAGAGAAAGTGTCAGCGCCCGAGAGTTTCTTGTGAGTGCAAAAAGGATAAGGTGCTGCTAAGGTATTGACACCTGAAGCACCGACCGTTCAGTGAGTACCCAGTATATATATATAAGGAAGATATACAACAAAAGGTACAAATTCTTAGGACTCCCATAAGGGTTAAATGTGGCCCCTGAAATATTTCACAAAATAATGACAGACCTTTTTTAGTGATATCGATGTCATAGTATATATAGATGACATTTTGGTCTGGGGTAAAACAAAAGAAGAACATGATCTTCGTCTTCAAATGGTTCTTGACAGAGCGAAACAAGCAAATATAAAATTTAATAAAAATAAATGTCGATTAGGCCTTACAGAGGTTACGTATTTTGGGCATATATTTGACAAAAACGGTGTCAGACCTGATAACCAAAAAATAAAAGCTATTAAAAATATGCCTAGTCCAAAGTCTTAGATCTAATTAATTACCTAGGAGCCTTTATAAAAAACTTGTCCACTGAAACAATACCCCTCAGATCATTACTAAGAAAAAATATTTCATTTGAGTGGACAGAAAGTCAAGAAAACTGTTTTAAAAAATTAAAGTCTTTAATTTCTAATCCCCCAGTCTTAGAATATTATAACAAAAATATACCAGTCATTTTGTCGATGCAGATGCTTCACAGTTTGTCGTTGAAGCTGTTTTATTACAAAACGGTCGTCCACTCGCATATGCCTCCAAAATGCTGACATCGTCCCAGCGAAACTATGCTCAAATTGAGAAAGAGCTTTATGCTATTATTAGGATGTATAAAATTCCGACAGTATCTTTATGGACAAAAATTTCAAGCTGAAACTGATCACAAACCTTTGGTGTCATTATCTAAAAAAGCTCTAGCTGATGTTCCAGCTAGGCTTCAGCGCATGATGCTTAATTTACAAGCATATTATTTTGAATTTATTTTTGTAGTTGATGATCTCTTATTCAAAAATAAAAGTGTAATAATCCCCCTAAAAATTAGAAATACTATTTTAGAACTCTTACACGAAGGGCATCCAGGGATTGTAAAAAGCAAAAGCAGAGCGAAAGGATTGGTCTATTGGCCAAATATGTCCAGAGATATTGAAAATAAAGTAAGCTCTTGTGAAGTATGTATGAAGTATCAGAATTCTAACAGAAAGGAAACTCTCTTATTATACTCAATACCAGGAAATCCATGGGAAATTGTGGGTTGTGATTTATTTGAGTTAAATGGAAAAATGTATCTTTTATTGGTAGATTATTACTCAAAGTATGTCGAAATATGTCAACTGTCATCGTACGATGCGAAAAATGTGATATTTCAAATGAAGTTAATATTTTTAAGACACGGTATTCCCAGCAAGTTAGTATCAGACAATGGTCCCCCTTTTTCGTCAATGCAATTAAAAATGTTTTTAGAAGAATGGGATATTGAACACGTAACTGGTTCTCCGTTCTATTCTCAGTCCAATCGTCTTGCAGAAAGATCCATCAAATCCATAAAAAAGATGCTTAAAAAAACTGAAGACTCAAAGACAGATCCCTTTCTAGCCCTACTCATGTATAGAGCTACACCATTAGACAATGGTTATTCCCCGGTCGAATTACTAATGTTGCGGAAGCTACGCACTCGTATTCCAATGACAAAGCAACTTTCAAAACCGGCCGTACCTAATTTTAAAAGATATGTAAAGGTTAGACAACATAAAAATCATAGAGTCAAAAAAGCATATGACAGAACAGCAAAGTCTCTACCGGATCTTAAACCTGGTGAGGAAGTGCTTTTCCAAAAACATCCGAAAACTAATTGGATACCAGGACGTATAGTAAGGAAAGGTACACAGCCTAGGTCATACATAGTTTCTACGTCGAATGGTTTATGCTATAGAAGGAATCGAAAGTTTATTATATTAAGAAAAGAAAAGAAAATACCTGTCTCTTTACATGTATATGAAGAAAATCGAAATGCACAAAGAAAGCCTTACTTCTGCAGACCAGTGTAATTCCCAATATACAGCTAGATAGGGTAGGATAAGTAAGTTCCAGAAAGATTCTCGCCAACTTAAAAAAAAAATTAACTACTACTTCAAAAAAATATTTGTAAATTTCTTTCACTTTTGAAATAATGAGAATTAAATTTTACTTTCATAATTTTTATAAGAGTATAAAATTTTTATTTAAAATAATAATTATAATAATTTGCATATCTATATTATATAATTATATTCTTTATATATGAATTATAATATGATTTTAACTGAAAAAAAAAATGGAGCATCTTGTATATGGCACACATGTATGTGTGATAACACAAAACAAGAGAGCAATCAAGCAGAGTATAGATGAGGCAGGCGGTCGAGGTCAGTCTTGGTCCAGAGCTCGGAGTGATAATTTGCACACTAGGTTAATTAGGTTAAGTTGTATAATATAATAATAAACATAACTAAAATCCAATAAGTGCATTTATCATAAACCTACAGACATAACAAAGTTATACTCTCGAAAACGTGCAAATACTTCTCTCAACTTGTCATTGTGCTCGTCCAAGTTTTTCGCGAGTATTATTACGTCATCTAAGTAAATAAAGATTGGAAGAACGGTGGAGCAGTTTTTAGCCTGAATGGCAATCTCTTATATTGAAAATGATAGAAATTCGAGCTGAATGCCGTCGTCTCGCGGTCAGCTGGGTCTATTATCACTTGATGATACCCATTAGCTACTGTGGAAAAGTACCGAGAGTGACCCAGCCTATCCAAAATATCCTCAATCCTAGGCATAGGATATGAAAATGGGATACATACTTTGTTCAAATAGCGGAAGTCAACACATAACCTGTACTTTCGTTTTCCTGCGTCATCCGTTCCCTTCTTTGGAATCACCACCACTGGAAATTTTAATGGAGTATCGCTTGGCTCAATGATGTCATCCTCTAACAGTTTTTTAAGTTGCTCTTGACACACCTCCCTATGAGTTTCTGGCATACGATACTGCTTCCTATATATGGGTCCAACGTTTGGCTATAAAGGAAATTTAAACGTTTTCGCAGTAGTGTATGTCAATTGATCTCCTGGTAAGTGAAAAATATCACTGTACTCCTAACAAAATTTGAACTACAGCTTCCCTTTCATCGGAATTCAGCTCATCCCCTAGCATGAGAGCCTGCTTCATTAGCTTCAGTCGTTCTAGACTAAAATGAATTTTCGCTCTCTGTCTTTCTAGTGGTTGTATGGTGTACTTACTCAGTTTTTCCAATTTTTGGCGGAAATTCCTTATCTCGACCGGCTCACTTCTGGCATTGGCAATGCCCACAAATGCGTATCCGTTGTTCGTTCTGATTAAGGCATTTCCGCAATTCACACCCTTGCTGATTTCTTCCACCATACGTACCATCTCATGCTTATGAGCAACTTCAATTCTCACCAGCTTTTCTGATCTCGGCTGCAATCGTAGTTCAGATCTCTCTCTGTACTCGACTTTGATTGGATGTGGTGTTGCCTCCCGACTCTGAGCTTGCGCTTTGGGGTAAGCATTCGCTTTCTACATTGTTATACCCAGCTTCCATTTGCAAGTGTTTTTCCCCTGTTTTACTTCTCGCTAGCCGTTCACCACCCCAAAGCTCTGTTGACCAAGTTACAAATGACTCTGGTGCAGAAAGGGTTGCAATCAAAGTATTTCCCTGCTCTTGCTGTAGTTTCGGCTGCTCTGTGTTTTCAGTTCCTTCGAACTCGTCCTTCAAGTGGGTGCCCGCTGAGTATTTTCTACTTTTCCTTTCTTCGCCCTTTCATTTTCATAGTTCCCCTTTAAATATCGGTCGATGCTTTCTGTGGCTGACCCAGCTCTGCACACAATGTCCCGCAATGCCCTGATCCGATCTATCACACGCTGCTTACCCTTTGGTGGAAAATCTTCGCGATTTTCTTCTCTGATGGGTGGCTGGCATGTATCTTCTGAATTGTATCCCTTCAAAACTATGGTCTCAACTTTCTGTATCCCCATAACACTGCCGAATAGAGGCCTTGGTATTTCTTGCGCTTCTTTTATGCTTCTTGTGGACACTTTTTTACTAATACAGTCTATTACAGCCTTAGCTTTGAGGAATTCCATCCCCAATATCCCATAAACCGGTATGGAGTCCGTGTCATATATAACATTGAATTCGCAGTCTTGTTCGTCAACACCCATTCGTAACTTGGCCCTGCAAGACCCCAGTGAATTTCTTTGAGCTCCAAATAATCCGCCTATTGTAATTGACCGCTGGGGTTGGATAACAACCTCCGCGAACCGGACCTGTTGCTTCCATTGAATAAATAACTAATAAGGAAGCGGGGTATCGTGCGAATACAGTGTACGTGTTTAAGCATTTCAATGACAGCGTGACCTATGGTCGGGGGTGGGAAGAAATGACAAGAGGGCGTCGTTGATATTTTGTGTCAGTTCAACATTCTGACATTTCATATTATTTAAAAATAAGTTTCGGTTTTGAGTTCGCGATATTGTGAAAAATAAGTAATTAAACGTGATTTTTATGAATAGTAGTGTGAATTAAGTGCGGAATGTTTCTTTTGTGAACGACTTTTTGTGTAATAGCGACTCCGGAGTCCCAAATTATCATAATGAAGTGCGCTGTGCTGTGCTGCAGGAAAGAACAGAGTTATTGTCGTGGGAAAACATTCTTCAAGTAAGCTTAATAGCTTTACTTATTAATTATATTGTTTTAAACAAAATAAAAGTGAAATATCTGTAAAAATAAAGAGCCATGGCAAAAGATTTAACATTTTACCAATGCCGGTTTATTGGTTTACAATTGAATTGTCATTTGTTTATAATTTATTCCAGTCATACAAAGGCAACGCCAAGAAATATTATTATAAGGGGGAGCTAAAAATTTGTTTATTTTACATAGGAATTTAGATTATAAAAAATGTTCCCCTTCAAAATTGCACGATTCCATTACTGCCATGACGAAACGAATACAAACAGAGCACACTAATACATTTCGCCGAGATGTTTACGTTTTCACCCGATATGCCGTTTCCTTATTAGTTATTTATTGAATGGTTGCTTCTTACATACCGACGCTTCATGTCCATATTTCCCGCACTTAGTACGATAAGAAGGTTGTTTCCCTAGCCTACACTCTTTAGCTCTGTGCCCCTGTTTCCCACACTTGAAGCACTGAATTGGTCTCGGCTGCAGGGCTCTCGCTGGGAATCCTCCATAATTTCTTGATTGGGTTGGCTCCTGGCTCTGTGGAAAAGTTCTTTGTGGCGATCTCTGCGCATCTCCATTGAAATTATTCGTGTTCCGTCCTTCCTGCACATTCGCTCTAGTTCTTTGCTGATCCCCATACCATACTCCCGGCTCTCTAACTTGCAATCTTGAGGAGTCTCTTTCAAAGTATATGGCTCATTCTGTTACTTCTTCTAGTGATTTAAATGTACGTCCAGTTAAATACACTAGGGTAGAGTTTACATTGATAACCGCTTTGAATGTTGCTGCTGCATCCGCCTCTAGCTCAGCTAGCAACCCTTCATATTTACCCGGATATTTAGCTGACACCGATGATTTAATATGATCTAACAGTCCTTTCGTTCTACCTGCAAACTCCGTGATGTATTCTCCTGGTCTTTGTCGACATGCTATCATTTCTGTTCTCAATTCGCTGTAGGATTTCCTAGGCATGTAGACAGTTTTGATAGTTTGCTGCAATGCCTCAAAATCCTTTGGCTCCTCGGAACTTACTAAATAGTATGCATCATCCATCAGTTGATATCTTACACATTTCATGAATATCGACTGTTCCTCGGCCTTGAGATGATGGTAAATATCTTTACAGCAGTTTAGGAAGTGTGTACCTCTTTTCCTAGTTACGGTGCCCTGTCTCCTGAAAACATGGGAACGTATTTGAACACAATGTGCATTATTTTCTGATAAGAATCTGCCATATTGACTTGTTTGCTTCCTTGTTTATTAACGTTGCAATTGCAGCTTTCGGCGGCCCTTACTTCGTCTCGCACACTTTTTGCTATTTCGTTTGTTTCTGCTATATTCTTTTGTTTCGTAACCAATTCCGCGTCTCTCGACCCTGTGCTTATCTTTGTCTCTTTCCTCTGTTCCCAAAATATCAGTTTTCTTGGGATGTATCCCTTATTCTTTCCTGATTTGCTTACTTCGTGTTGCACTTTTTCCGATGATAATCGCGTAATTCCCAACTCCTGCTCTAAATTCGCTGCCGTTTCTTCTGCTTCCTGTAATTGTAAGCTCAGCGAGTCTATTCTTCCCTTAAGCCCTGTAATTTCTTCCTGCTTTTCTTGTAACACTCGCTCTCTCAAATCTTCCTGCTTTTGAATAACTTCCAACGTTGCGCCCTTTGTACTTCCTGCAGTGTTCGAATAAAATTCTTCCAACAAACTCCTTGCTTCTTCACTGCTTAGACGTCTTCGCAGTTCTCCTGCGAGTCGTTCCCCAATGTACTGCCAGCCTTATTCGTACCCCAGTAACCGTGTCTGGACTTGCTTCAACTCTTGCCTCTTGCTTTCTACCTCTTTCTCTTGGGCCTGTAATTGAAGTACCTCTTCTCTTATGAGCACGTTACTTTTCCCTGCTGATATTTACACTAATTATTTTACACTAATACACCATTTTTCACTGTAACTTTTACTTATTTACTTATCCAACTTATATCTTATCTTTTTTTTTTATAACATTCACGACTATGATCAACGCTTCTACATAAATGTGACGTTGAAAACTATTTAAAAGAAAAGAGCGCCTTAAGGCTATTGACTTGTTATCATATCATAATCATTTAAAAACTTCGCATTCTTATGCCTCACTTTAACCCGCGCATCCACCACTTAAATACAAATATAATAAAACAAAATATGTTGTTAATAAGTACCTGAAAAAAGAAAGTAACCCACTTACTTAACAAACAAAAAACAACAAGACTAATATTACACGCACAAAAAAAAGCAATTCAAGATATTTAAAACGCTTCTTTCCCTATCAATTTTTGTAATCCCCAGAACCAATTACACTTTTTCAAAAATCTTCTTATAACCTACATATGTCACTTTTCACTCTTACTCTATTCAAATATATTTTGTTATTTTCTAAAAAAAAATTTCAATCAGGAAAAAAAAAAAATATATGTATATATGTAAAATATAAAAAAAAAATTTTCAATGCCTGACTTATTATACCTTATCTTTTTCTGTTTTTCCCGGCTGCGCCAAATGTCGTGTCCCAATAGAAAAAAACAACACCGACTTTACTTTTACTACACCGCTTTTATTTCAAATCACTGTTACTACTATTGCTCCGACCGCTTTCTAATTAAAACCTGAACTGACCACACCAATTTAGTTGTGCACCACGAAAACTTGCACACGGAACTCGGAAGTAGAATCTGATCCTCAACATATGTAATTATTATGATGCGGCAATATTCTACAACCGATGACGAGACCGCTGGCCAATGTCACAGATCGCAAGCAGCTGTGCTGTTGTAAACAAAACGGGCAATGACCGTGCTCTATGTGAAGTAGCATGTTTAGTCACTGCTGCCGTAATGTAAACAATCATCACATTATTTAGCAATAAGCGGGCACTTTACTGTGCGAAGTAAAGTGTTCCGCTATTGCTAGCTACTTTACTCCCGGTACACCTGCCAGCCTGTTGCTTCCGTGTACCAGCAGACTGGGCCACAGCATAATCAACATTACTAATAATTCATGTTACCCTGGGGAGTTGTAGAGCATGATGTCGCCTCGGTTTTGCTGTTCTCATATTTGAAGATTTCTTAGCGAGGAATCTGTAGATATTAGAAGCTCTGGATCAATTTCTGTGAGGGTGCTGGGTATTAAATATTAAATGGTTACCAAACATTAGGCCTGCTTTCCCTTTGTATGATGTAATTTGATATCACCACACTTGGTGTTTACAAATTCACATTCTAACTTTATGAGTCATGCAGACATGTATACACAAATCCCCGCAGCTGAATAAAGTGAACAATCAGTTATCATCATATCACTTCCTGTTTACAAATTCGCATTTAAGCTGAATGAGTCATGCAAACCTGTATAAACAAATCCGCACAGCTGACTCAGATTCGCATGAAGTGAACAGCGAGACGTTCCTATAAAAGCCCAAGCAAACTCTTGGGAGCCATCAGTCAGTTTTAGTGAGTCTCAGTGATAGTTTAAAAAATACATAAAATAAAAATGACAACCGCGCTGGAAAATAAAAGTTCTGAAATAATTAAAAACTTGTGGAAGGATGTGTTGAAGTGTTTGAAAGAAACGAACTTAGTGAATAAAGACAATATTGTTAAAAAGTACAACAAAAACATTCATAATTTTCATGTTGCATTTCGGGAGTGTAATAAGAGTGCTAGGAAACGACATTTCGAGAGCTGTCTCGAATAAATGAAAGCACTGAGAGCGCTATTAAGGAAAGAAATAAAGACAGCGTTCGCAGACAGAATTCGACAAGGTGTTATTGTAAATGGGAAACATATCCAACCGGAGCTATTTATGCAAGTTGCAGCTAAATTATTTACCCGCCGTATTATGAACACTCTAAAACGTTATCTTAATATTAAAGTTGCTACAACGTTGTGTGGTGCATTTAAAAAACAAACTGCAGGTAATGACATTATAAAGGACATTCAATATTTTCAACCGAGAACTGCTCCGATCAGTACAGACGCTAATTTAGAGGAATGTTATAAAGGTAACATCTGGGATCCAATACACACAGAGCTAGAGGAGTTCCAGGAAAAAGATAGTGGCTGGGCACTGCACTCAATAATACGTCTGGCAGTGTATATCAGCAAATTTGAACAGCTTCGAGGATCTTCATACATATCTCTACCAAGGGAGATTGAAACAAAGAAAGCTTGCATCAATGTACAAATTATTGATGAGGAATGCTTCGCGTGGGCCATAACATAAGCGCTATACCCTACAAATGCGCATTCTGAAAGGATATCATCCTATCCGCGTTACTCTACTGTATTCAATTTAACCGGAATGACATTTCCCATGACACTTCAACAGATTAAACAATTTGAGGACCAGAATGAGATATCAGTAAGCGTATTCATCCTAAAGAAAAGCGTTCCTTCACAACAGTAGCAGTTAGACTTAACACAAGATGGACCGACATGTAAATCTCTTAATGATACAAGATGACTATGATAAAACTGCAATGGATGGTGATCATACGGATGATGATGATGATGCCGGCAGATATCATTTCTGCTGGATTAAAGATATTTCGCGGCTTGTATTGAAACAGGCTTCAAAATGTAGCTATGGAATATGTGTATATATGCGACAGATGTTTGTTCTACTTTTATTCTGCGGAAAAATTAGCATCACATACCCCCGAATGCGAGAAGCAAAATGATGATTGCAGAATTATGTTTCCATCAGAAGAAAAGAAAGGGCTAGAACCCAAAAATTATAACCATAAGAACCCAGTCTCGTTTTGTGTGTATGCCGATCTAGAGTTAATATTGAAACCGATTCAGGGAAACGATCCAAATACAAAACGAATGCAGGAACATGAAGTTCACAGCATAGGATTCTAGTTCCACTGCAAAGATGATGCTAAGCTCTCATATTACAGAGCATATCGAGGCAGAATTGCAAAAGATTGCATCCATAGCTGTACAGGAAAAGCTGAGCATCGGGCCAATGCAACCTCTGATTAAAGAGGAATGGTGTTCACATATGGAAAATACTTGCTGCCATATCTGCAAAAAAACAGTTGCACCTGCTGAGGAGCCAGTTCGGGACCATTGCCACTAAACTGGAAAATACAGAGGGCCAGCTCACTAAGCATGCAATCTCATGTATCAATACTGCTCCATAGTTCCAGTAATTTTTGATAATTTATCCGGATATGCCCATTTCATAATTAATATAATAATTAACACATAAAATTCAGATTCATCCATTCCTTCCGTTTTATGGCAGAAGTTTTAGATAAGCTATCGTCATTGCTGCCGATTGATAAATTAAATACTACAAGATCAGTATGGCAGAGATTGGATGAGTACACTATTCTTACGCGGAAAGGTGTCTTCCCATACGATTTTATTGATGACTGGGATAAATTGAATTTCCGGAACATGCCAACACAGGAAGCGTTCTACAATAAACTAACTGATAGTGCTATATCTCCTGAGGAATGAAATCATGCTGAAAAGGTCTGGCAAACATTTGAAATACAAACACTTGCTGAATATTCAGATCTGTACCTTAAAACTGATGTTCTTCTATTGGCCGATGTGTTTGAAAAGTTTCGAGAAGTGTGCATGAAGACCAACAATTTAGATCTAGCAGATTATTACACCATTCCAGGCCTAACATGGGATGCTTTGCTAAAATACACTAAAGTGAAATTAGAGCTGATAACGGACTTAGATATTCTGCTGTTCATAGAGAGAGGCATTCGAAGTGGTATAAGTCAATGCTCGAACAGATATAGCAAAGCAAATAATAAATATATGGATGATTTTAAGCATGACGAGAAAGAGAAATACCTGATGTATTATGATGTGAATAACCTTTATGGATGGGCCATGTCACAGCATTTACCAACCGGAGGATTCATATGGGTTGATGGACCCAATTTTGATGTTTTCGAAATTCCTGATGATTCTCCAACTGGATACATATTCGAAGTCGACCTGGACTATCCTCAACATCTGCATGATAAGCGTAAGGACTTACCATTTTGCTGTGAGCATGCAGCACCACCTGGAGTAAAATTAGAAAAGCTTTTGACGACATTACACCCTAAAACTAAATATGTTATACACTACCGATATTTGAAGCAATGCTTATCACATGGCCTCATCCTGAAAAAGTGCACCGAGTTCTTCAATTTTACTAATCAGCTTGGCTCTAACCATATATTGACGCTCACAGCGAGCTGCATTGTTGTACTTCCTCTTCTTCTTGGGTTCCTAAGAAAATATTTTAAATACTCTTTTATCGTTTTTTCATTGTAGGGTTAGTAATATATAAAAATATTTGGAGTAAAGTGTTTTTGTGGTAGCAGTTAAGATCTGAACGAAATAAGTTTCAAGACGCGTGAAATAATGCTGATGCTTATCACAACAGTTCAGAAGTGTCACAATTTATTCTTAGAATTTTTTTATTTCTAAGTTTCCGTTTCTTCGGGGAAGGTAATTCTTGGGGTAATTCAATTTGGACTATACAAAAATATAATTTCTGTACCATTTACTCAATACTCAGATCACTCATGAACCCCCATTAGATGTTGTACCAGCGCACCAGATTTTCGCTGTATGTAGTTTCAGAAACATCACTTTCAGTTTCGAGTTTTTTTTCAAATAGCAATACCTTTCTAATGGTATATTTACAATACACAGGATGTGGTCTTAGTCTCTAGTAGGGATGCAAATTGAATCCGGAAGACTAAGCAAAGAAGGTTTAAAATTTCATCGAACAACCTAAAAATGAGATAAACCCCCTCGTCTTGTATCTTGTTATTTATTTCACTATTAGGTTGTTTGATGCCACTTCCAAGCTCCCAATAGAGCAATATACAATCTGGAGGAAATTGTCCAGCTTCTTTGTTTATCCGAATCCACATAATCTGGAGGAAATTTTCAAGTTACTTTCCTATATGGTATGATGGTATGGTATGATCGGTATTGTGTGGAATGGCTAATAGAGTTTGGAAACCCCTGAAGATAAATTGTTCAAATTTTTAGAGTTTTAATGTAATATACCTACTAAAATACGCAAATATATTTTGTTTATTTTATTTCTTTATAAATGTTGAATTTTCAACGGTTTAGTTACTTGTGCATAAAAAAAAATATTTTGGATATCACGTAATTGTGAAATATTGTTAGAAATCTATATTTAAGTTTTTTATTAAAATCGGTAAATGAATTTAGAAACTATTTTCAATTTGCATCTATCTAAAATTTAAAAATAACTCGATCCTTGGACGTGAATACTAAAAATAAACCTCACTAATGACAGGGTTAATATCTCCATTGAAAAATTTGAGAATAAAATAAATTGAATGAAAACAAGTAAAAAAGCTAGAATTGCTGTAAGACCAATTCTTATGATGAATTCCCGTATGTAATTTCGTATGGTCGTCCATCTGTGAGAGTTTTTCGCATGTATTTCTAGAACAGTTCGTCGGACAGTAAAAGTAATTATAACCAATTTCATAGGATTGCATATTCTGATGAACTTTTCTATGTACATTAAAATCGTCTAGGACTGATCATTTTCAGTACAAGTAAAAAGCCGAAATTTTTATATGACAACACCAACTGCGCTAGAAGTATTTTTTGATATGGTAGAACAATTTAGGTCTTCATCCAAAATACTATCAAAACACGCTGTGTGAGGTATTAGATCTAAAAACACTGCACGATTATGTGATTTATATGTTTCGTCATATCTACGCAGAGCTAGCTCATGAACACCGCAGAATTTTATGCAATCAGTATTCTATTTAATATATATCTGCTCTTGTCAACGAGTTCGTTATGATTTTTAATGGACAAACTATATCCCTCCCATATTTGAGACAGTTTATTAACAATACCTAAAGTTTTATATTTTACGGCATTGTTCATAGGTATGCGTAAAGCTGCATTCATGTTTATGGACTCATTTCGATAAATGTTTCAGATCTTTGTAACCGTCGTTCGCCTATAAATTTTCCCCACCAAAAAGTAAACAATAAAAACAAACAAGATACTTTTTTTATCACTTACTGTTAACTATGGCTTTTTTTAACCAGCTTTTGGAAAATTGTCGGTTTTTGTTTCTATCCCTCTGGGATAGCTTTTTTTCTACCTTTAGCAAAAAGAAGTTAGTGCTTAGTAAGCAATCCAGTTTATTTATGTCGAATAATTTGTCCATATAATGAAAAAAAACCAATCCTTTAAACACTTAATATTCACACAATGCGTTTATGTATGTTCATACGTAACAACCACCAACACTAACTATTTACGAATGAAATAATTGCCAGGAAATCTAAATTGTTCCTTCCTTCCAAACTCACAATTTATCACCCAGCTTCCAAAATTCACAAAATAACGAATAAAATTGTTTGCTTTACACAAGAAGAACTATAAGCTTTAAGTTGACAGATCAAATACTGTTTAAAAATGCAAGATTAA
Source organism: Dioctria linearis (assembly GCA_963930735.1). Classification (NCBI taxonomy): domain Eukaryota; kingdom Metazoa; phylum Arthropoda; class Insecta; order Diptera; family Asilidae; genus Dioctria; species Dioctria linearis. Next base: position 85,883,033 of record OZ005744.1, read on the forward strand.
ACATTGGTTCAAAAACAAATCTTTTTCAAAAACCATAAAACATAAATTTTATAAATTTTCATAAACTCTAAACTTTTCAAGTTCAGTTTTTTCTATATGCCACTGTACCACAGAAAAATAATCCTAGCAAGGGTCACACACATGGCTGGCCCGAGAACTCAATTTCTTTTCTACAAGAAAACGAAAAATTTTGTACTCTCTTTCTCTTAGCTTTCTCATAAATATCTTTTTCCGGGGTCAGTTTCATCAGGTCCAGCACAGAAAGCTCAGGAAGCCGACCAACATCATGTCACAGTACAGTAGGCATAAGCATAGGCATAAATGTTTAGTTGCAGTGACTCCGATTGCTTGCAGCTCGTAATGCAATTCAATATGTGGGTTTGACGTCTTTTGTATACACTAGCGAGCAATTGTGTCAACAACAATTTTCAAGTCAACATCAATTTCAGAGATTTGTGTGCCAAGTTGTGTTTTGTAATGATGACTTATACAATTTTTGTGAAAAAATAATTCCGGTTCTAGTGGCCCCTTAGACGAGCCACCCCTGGGAGTATTAACGTTCCTCTAAATAAAATAATATTAAACATTTGCACCCGATTCTTCCGCCGAGCATCAACATGCTATCTCACATCACTCACAGCCATAACCCTCGAAATATACAAGCCATGAACATGGCCTGAAAAAGAGAGTAGCAGTAAAGTTAACTCAATAATAAGTTAAGAAGCAGGTAAGATTTCCGAGGGTTTTACATTTAAAATGAACACGGCAAGAATATAAATAAAAAAAAATAAATAAAAAAACAAAACTCTCTTTAAAACTTTTATGAACAAAGATAAAAAATGTTAAAGCGCAAATTGCATGCAACGAAACAGAATGGCAAATGATTCATTTTGGGAAATAAATGAGAAGGGGCGGAATTTCCACGTTTTACTCAGAAAAATGTTTCCGCGCTTTTGTGAAAACCGGTTTTCATGAAATATTATTAGTTTGGTCACATGTTGTTGCTGTAATAGGCGCATGTTGTTTTTGTAATCCTATGATATTTGAACAGCACGTGCTTTCGTTTAAATTCGTTTCGCTCTGAAGAGATTAAGTGGTAGAAACTCATGCTGGATTCTCTGATATTTTCGGAAAAAATGAGAATTTCATTTGAGAGGTATTTATATCTCCTTTCAGCACCTTGCCTGAAGCGAAAATTATCTTTGTCTTAAAAAAGTGAGGTAGTGTGACCCGAAGTACATTATTATGAATATTTGTTCAAGAAGGCATTATTTTGTTTGGATTCTCCAGTATACAGAAAAAGCTTAAACAATTTTTTATTTGATATTTCATCACACAACCCATATGATTTTGGGTCACAAGTTTGAAGTCTTGGTTTTGACTCATCAACAGGTCCCAAATAGCGAAATTGATTGACTTGAAAGACAAATGAAAATATATTTTTTATCTTTTTTTTCTATTTGACTCAATTTATTGTTTTTATTTTATTCTTTTCTTTTCTTTGTTCTAATTTTTCAATTGTTTTTCGAGTCACTCCAATTCGCTATTTGGGACCTATTGATGAGTCAAAAACAAGACTTGAAATTTGTCATCCAAAATCAAATGGGTTGTGTGATGAAATAACAAATAAAAAATGTTTTTAGCTTTTGCTATATACGGGAGAATCCAAAAAATGCCTTCTTGAACAAATATAAGTTTGCCCCGGTAAAAATCTTGAAGAGTAGGTAATCTCTAATTTTGTTATTACTATGAACAGTTTGAAAGGATTTTGTGGGATTCAGAAAGTTGTCAGGGTTTTTCGTGAGCACCTTCCAAGTATGGCTTAATCTCACGGCATTCTTCATGCACGGATTGTAAAGATCAATCAGATTCCTCGTGTCGAAACAACGAGTACCAGTATGCCAAATAAGCATGACATGACATCAACTTACTGGTAGAAGCGAGACCTATCCCATCCCTGCCGATCTCAGGTCACGGCACCCTATACCACAGCCACTACGATGCTCCCATAAAGGGGCCCTCCCAAGATGAGGTGAATAAAACCATGTTATCCAGGGCTCCTCTAACCCCGTAGTACCAAGTTAGCCAATGTCGGGCGACCCATTTGGTATGGCTTTCGTAAAGCATGATCATCAGACCAGAATACTTCCAGTTTCAATCTTTCATGCTAGATATCTTTTTTAAACGGTACTGGTAACTCCGTTCGGGCCTAGATCTTATTAGCAGTGCCTAAAAGAATTGTACTTGGCCTATACAGGTAATACAATCTTTTGGACGCTGGCAGAGGGGACAACGTGAAAGTTAAGTTGTGCCCAATTCAGTCTGGATAGGCTTCGTGATTCACCATTTGGATCATATAGCTGACCATGCATACTAACCATATAAGCACTACTAACATACATACCTGATTTCCGTTATTATCAACTTATTCAGCATCTCACTCGTTGCACCACTATGTCTGAGATTTTATTATTCTGACTTACATGAGTACATAACTTCAATTGCATCGTGGGCCATCCGCCTAGCATCTACTACAGTACCCTTACAGCCAAAAATCTCAATTGTTATCTCGCAGAAGCATGTGCCTATTTAGAAATAGTATCCTCCTTGTAGGCTATACCCAACAATGCGTGCACATCATTCCAAATATAATGACTTCATGCATTATACCGTTCCACGTGCTCACACTATTTTCCAGAAGGATATGCCAATGCTCAAAAACACCCATATAATCATACCACCATAAACAACAAACCAACAAATTTCATCTATTAAGTATGCTTTCCTCTTATACAGCTTTCACCTTGTTTAGCATTGCGTTTCACAGACTACTCCCCCCCCCCTCCCCTTTGAGGGATTCAATAAGATTTTGTCTTTCGGGTAAGCTTACGTTCTCTCGAATCTTGTTTTTAACTTACTGTCTCAATCGCACCACAATGATGCATAGCCAGGTTCTTTTCCCCCATTCATGTATGCAAAAGACGAAAGTATATGAGATTACCTGTTTCGGTCTAAAAAACACAAAAATTTTCAATTTTGTTCGGCTGCTTCCTATCTTTTTATAAAGTTATCTTTGGTAGCGGGCCGGTTATCAGGCGAACATCACAGTCTTCTTGCCTTGTCTTATTGCAGGAGTTTTTCATATAAAAGCAAGTTGTATTTTGTTCAAACACTATAATTTCCATAAATTTGTTCTGGATGCTATTTTTTTACATCCATTAGACAGAAAACATATTTCACTGCAATTTGTAGTAACTTAATTTTTCTGTGAAAGCGATAGTTTTATGCCACAGGACCTGTTTAAAATGAAATCTTAGCTCTTCCTCCAGGATGAGTGTACAAAACAAGTGTGAGGTCTTGCTGCATGGTGCAGGCGACCCGTTAATGCCTCCTAATGTGTCGGAGTCATCGCCGAATTAATGGCTTGTATCAAAACCCTCAATAATACTTCACAAGCTATGAAACAGACTCCCTCGCTACCACATACGAGGCCCAACGGAGACCTTACATTCTAAAATATTTGCCGTATTCTTATGTAAAACTGACAACAATTTTATTTGAATAGCTCCTCTGCCCTAAACTACTATTCATACAGAAAAATGGTATTGTGTTAATCTTAAGCTTGATTTCTTATCTTCCGAACCGTAATAAAATTTTAATACCTTTCCTAACAAAATTATTTAAGACAATTAAAAAAGCTAATATTGGTCTAAGACCAATTCTTATGATACCTTAGATGAATGTCCGTATGAAATTTCGTATGGGCACCCATTTGACCAATTTTGATTTTTGCAGTAGTTTTTCGCATATATTTCTAGAACAGTTAGTCGGACAGAAAAAATGATTATAACCAATTTTATAGGACTTCATATTCTGAAGAAGTTTTTTGTACAATAAAATGTCTTGGATTGATCGTTTTCACAGTATACATAAAAAAACTTAAATTTTTATATGGCAACACCAAGAATGGGTTGCCCGATTTAGTCCATTTTTGAAATTTTATTTGCTTGTACAATGAAAACACCACGTACCAAATTTCAGCTCTCTATGTCGACGCGTTCTCAGGCAGTGTTTAAATATATAACGGGAAACGAAATTTTTGTATGGCAACCCCCCGAAGGAGTTGCCCGATTTGTCTCATTTTCGAACTTAATTTTACTTTTTTTTTTAAAGCCCGTGTACAAAATTTCAGCTCTCTCTCATGCAAAAATCAAAATAACTTTTAATATTATGCGTGGGTGTCGAATCCATTTTGCTCTACCATCATGTTCGAGGTGTTACAAACGGAATGACAAACTTATAAAAAAACGTATAAAAATGTATCTTTACCAAATTCTCAGCTGAGTAATCATTGCAATGTGGCTGTGCCGTCATGGGACGCGCCGTGTGATGATGATATCGAATGTAGCTGCCTACAGATTCGGAATCCGGCTGCACATACACATATGCAATTATCACTCAGCTGAAAGGTGTTGAGCGTAAAATGGTAAGGTTACTTTGTAATGAAAACTATTTTATTATTTTGTTAAGTAAGGTATATAGGAAGTGTAGCGTTTGGGAAGGTAAGGAACCAAGCTTTGAATTACTAGAAGACTATTTTTCTGTATGGATAGTAGTTTAGCCTCTATGGGATATATAAAGTCAACGTTTGGCACTTTTCCATAAGCATCAATATAGAACATTTTAGAGAACGGACTCCGAACGCACACATATAGATTACTATTTCATGGCTTGGGAAGTATTCCCAAGGGTTTTGCTTGTATTCTCCGGGAGTGACTGTACAGCCCTTAGCTACGTATACAGTTAAAATCTAAAAGTCCGCCAACCAGTCTCATATATGAAGTACAACATAAACAAAGCATTGGGGTGTAGCTATGTGATGTAGTCATAAAATGATTTTTGCTTCCATTTTTTCTTCAGTTTTTTTTTTTTTTTTTAATTTTTAAAGTCTCTATTATTAGGCTTAGTTCGTTGATTGATGAAACTAAATAAATTTGACTATACATAATCTCATTCACTCCCGAAAAATTCAAATATATCTAACTTTTAAGATTTTATCTTTAATTTAAATTTCAAAATTACAGAACTGCCATATTTGGAACTCAAGAGCTTGGAGATTGTAGCAACTCTGGGAATAGGTGGCTTTGGGCGAGTTGAATTAGTTAAATATTATCGAAAAAATAAGGTTGAAACATTTGCTTTGAAATGCCTTAAGAAGAAGCATATAATTGACACCAAACTGGAAGAGCATGTATTCAGTGAAAGGACAATTATGTTATCCTGCAACACTCCATTTATTTGTCGCCTCTATAGAACCTTCCGTGATTCAAAGTATGTATACATGTTATTAGAAGCTTGTATGGGCGGCGAGGTGTGGACCATTTTGCGTGACCGGGGATGTTTTAATGAAAACATAACACAATTTATAATTGGATGCGTTTTGGAAGCGTTTGAATATCTTCACACAAGAGGAATAATTTATAGAGACCTGAAGCCAGAGAATTTGATGCTGAATGAAAGAGTTACGTGAAATTAGTAAGTGTTTATTTGTAGTTTTCGTTTTTTAATATTCTGACAAAGAGAAAATTTTTCTAGCCCCAAATTCATTCGATTACATTTCTAGGTAGATTTTGGATTTGCTAAGTACTTGGGGCACAGTAATAAGACATGGACTTTCTGTGGGACACCCGAATATGTTGCACCTGAAATAATTCTCAACAAAGGGCATGACCGTGCCGTTGATTACTGGGCCCTGGGAATTTTAATTCATGAATTGCTGACAGGAAAGTAAGTAAAGTAAATTATTTGTATCTTTTAATTAGAAAAAATAATTGCAGGCCTCCTTTTACTGCAAATGATCCCATGAAGACATATAATATCATTCTCAAAGGAATTGACATGATAGACTTTCCTAAACATATATCTAAGGCTGCAATTACGCTAATAAAAAAGCTTTGTCGGGATATTCCTGCAGAAAGACTGGGATATCAAAAGGGCGGTATACAAGATATAAAAAAACACAAGTATATTAATTTGGGTAGTATGATGGGCAATGTTAGTTAATTATTTTAATTCCAGGTGGTTTCAGGGATTCGACTGGGATGGACTTGCTAATGTATCTTTAATTCCACCTTTTTTACGCCCCATTTCCCATGCTTTAGACACTTCTTATTTTGACAACTTTGCCGTAGAAACTGACCTTCCTCCAGATGAGACATCTGGTTGGGATGCTGACTTTTAGTGACATTCATAAGAATGCCTTAAGCTAAATGTAGCTCAATTATTTTTTAAACAAGATAGTACGATATTTCGATAAAAAATTGACTGAATTTAATTTTTTTGTTATTTTTACTTTAGATATTATGTCAAGGCTATTTATTAGTTCTATAAAACCTCAGTGTTTTAAAACTTTAGACGACAAACAGTAATTACAAAATTATAAAATTTGTATTTTACAGATTTACAATGGAGTTGTGTAATATGCTTCATAGTTACTCGGAAGTTAGCTACAACAGATAGAGATAGGGAATCTTCAGAACCACAGCTAGAAACTCAGTTACAGGAAGAAATATTCTATAACTCATATATCCTGTCTGTTTTATGAGCATCATCAAGGAGCTGATTGGTACTTGCAAACGAATTACTTTTTACGGATGTGCTGATTGTTATTTCAAAGCATGGTTTGAGTTTCGTATGTCAGAGGTTCGAAAATTCTTTGACAGAGAATATATACTTTAATGCAGAACTAAATTCAAAACAGTGTTGCCATTTTGGTTACAATAATTTTTATTTATTTTTATTCTAGCTGAACTCAAACTTCATTGTAACCCATAGCGATATAAAGCTTTTTACATTTCTAGGCACATTTATATAATTAAAAAAAATATAATGAGTGATTACAGGTTAAGAATAAATTGCAATCCCACGGAAATAATTATAAACTTATTTTATACATAGGTATACATTACCAAAAATAAAGTTTTTCAAAACAAAAGTTTCAGTTTACAATTACTCTATAGGGAATTATTTATGTAAGATTTTAAGCTTTCTATAATTTAGATTTGAGTGTGTTGACCCTTTTTCATTAATTTTGTGGATTTGAATATTTTTGGGCTAGGCGGTCAGGAGGAAAACACCTCTTTTATTTTGCGAGACTTTTATTATTTCTCCGACGTTTCGGCCGATGTCTCGAACCGTTCTCAAGGACGCAGTCTATTACAAACATTCGTTTATTATTGGAATAAAAATAAAAATTAAAAAACCAAGATCTACTTACGGATTGAAAACATTAGAAAACTATTATCAAGATAATTAATAAATAAAAACTATAGGAAACCATTGATTACAAATCACAATATAAATAAATAAATGGACAAATAACATAACACTGATGTCTAGACAAAAACAAAGGTACTATATACAGTGTTGTGGGAGGTTATCCAACCACTCGTCAAATTCAACTGATATTGAGTTGCTTTAACGTGTTCCAAAGCTCTCCAAGTTAGCGCAGTAAATCGTATTGATATTATCTGTATCCGTTTTTGTGTTCAATGTATTTGGAGTTTTTTTTAATGTATAGTGCTACTATTAATAGTCTCTTCTTATAATGTTTTTCATTATGTAGAATAGAAGTTTTTTTCAAAATCTGGAGCATGGTTTGATAATGCACAGTGAGTCGTTAGAGCGATTTTATTATGGTTTCCGCCTTTTAAGTCGGATTTATGATTTGATATCCTATTCTTTAAGAATTGCCCTGTTGTTCCAACATAGCTCATCGGACAGTTCGTGTTATTACTGCCTTTGCAAGGAATTTTGTATACAACATCAGAACGTAGTTCATTGGGAGTAGGATCTTTCAACTTGGTGAACAATTTTTTCAATGTTTTGAGCGGTTTGAAATCTACTTTAGTTTGGTAATGCTGTGGTTTAAGGATTCTTTGAAACCGCTCAGAAAACCCCGGAATATATGTTGCACCTTTAAATTTTAACAAACCTCCCGATTCATTACTATTCCTACCCCCAACATTGTGTATGCGATGTTGAAACAACAACCTCCCTATTACTGGTTTCGGAAAGCCATTCTTTTGTGGTTCAACTGCCGTGCTCGGATCGGAGAGCACTTAACCTGATATTAATAGATAAACACTTTTTTTGATAATTTTAGGTCATTTATATGAAATAATCTGGTATTAATAGTTAAACACTTTTTCTGATAATTTTATGTCATTTATATGAAATACGATATAATCTAGTATTAATAGTTAAACACTTTTTCTGATAATCTTATGTCATTTGTATGAAATATGAAATAATCTAGTATTAATGGTTAAACACTTTTTCTATGATTTTATAACACTTGTATGAAGTAATTGGGTATTAATAGTTAAACACTTTCTCTTTAATTTTGTAACATTTGTATGAAATAATGTGGTATCGATAGTTAAACACTTTTTCTATAATTTTGTAACATTTGTATGAAATAATGTGGTATCGATAGTTAAACACTTTTTCTATAATTTTGTAACATTTGTATGAAATAATTTGGTATTAATCGTTAAACACTTTCTCTTTAATTTTGTAACATTTGTATGAAATAATGTGGTATCGATAGTTAAACACTTTTTTTATAATTTTGCAACATTTGTATGAAATAATTTGGTATTAATCGTTAAACACTTTTTGGATAATTTTCTAAGTGCCCGCTCCGCTCGACGTTTTGAAAAACAACTCCCCGAGGTTTCGGCAAATTGCGCCCAGGTACCCACGATATCTTTTAAAAGCTTTTTTTAATTATCTTTTTGCTTTCTCACGACGTTGAAAAATCGTACGTGAGAAAATGCACAAAAGTTTTAATGCAAGCTATATGCATCTATGCAAACTGAAATCCGATATGCACTTGTGCGCCCGTCTTGAAATATCATTTTAAAAGGGCGCGAATAATTTTTGATAATTGTATGTATGTATGTACATACAATTAGATTGAAAAAATTGGTACTGTACGTGTGTAGAGTGTACATGCGGAAAAAAAGTAAGTAGACACTTTATGTAGGTAAGTGTGCATACCGTGTGAGTGGAATGTGTGTCTGATAACAAAATGCAATTTATGCTAAATTGCATTTTGTTATAATATGGGAATGCATTTCTGAATGCATTTTGAATTTTTTATTGAAATTTAAAAATGAAATAATTTTTCAGGGTCAATTAGTGGTTCATCAATATATCGTATTGGACGATATATTGATGTATCGGTATTATGGTTGTGATTCGGGGCATTGGGCACCTGAGTCACAACATCCCTCCCCCCTGGGGAAAAGAAAGTTTTTATTCTCTCAAGAAGAAAAACTTTCTTTTTTCAATGTATATATCGTTTAAATGAAATTTTATGTCGTTAGTCGAATCGGTTAGCATATTACATATCCTCGAAATATGTACACATTCTTATTTATTCTAATCTCCTAAAGTTACGTGGGAATACACATTTTTTTTTTACAATAAAAAAAAAGTTTGATTATTATTTATATTAAACTACTGTTATTTTACATATCTAGTTACAATACTAACGGGTATATTATGGTAAAGGAAAGTAAGATTTTACTATCTAAAACTTTAGAGGTTGCCTATTCAGGACAAATATGGATTCTTAGTTATTATACTAGAATACAAGGGAATAGCAATACCAACAATACAAATACAAAAAAAGGGGAATTTCTTTTTCTATAACTACCATATTTATGTTATTTATGCGTCTATAGAATTTTAAAATTATCTTTACTATTATTACAATTTAGTTTTATTATACTACATTATTATTTACACAAACTTTTATTTATTATTATTTCCAGCGGAAACGAAAAACGTTAATTTTTGTCTCTAGAAAAAAAAGTCTTCTCCACACACAAAAAAAATTTTTACTATTTTTCCTTTATAAGGTGGGTTACACCATGATTATTGAATTATGCTATTCCTTAATTATATATTAATTTCTATTAAGAAAGTAACACATTGCTTTCACTATAAATCTATTTTTCTCTTGTTTTTCAAATCGCACCTATAAATTTTTATCTTGTTACTGTCTATTGTAATCACATTTATTTAGAGTATGCGGCTCAGAAAATATAAATAAACAAAAAATAATTTTAAGGCGAGGATGGAGATGCCGTTGATCAGTTTCATGTTTGTTAGTATTCGTTAAATTGGGAACGGAAAGGAGAGAAAAAAAATGAAGAAAGTCATTAAGCATCAATTGATTGTATGTTGATACGATATGAATGCGAGATTAGAGAGAAGAGAAAAAGAAACGTGTTGTTTAATTGTTCTGATAAGACTGGCTTGTTTAATTTCGAAATCGCGTGGGTAGATTCGGGGGTTTTAATGTTTTGATATGATAAAAAATTGCTTAGGGTGCAACTTTGTAGTGCATAGATAGATTTTGCGTGCCGTAAGTTTAGTTAGTTCCAGCATGATTTTTGCCATGGCCATCTCGAATAGGGCTCCTAAAGACTACGTGGTGGTGATCGATGGAATTTATGTTGAGTCGGTTTGGGCCCGATGGAAGGGTCCAATCCGGCTCAACTTCGCCTGTCCGGGCTGGGATACGCTGACCGTTTGGGGAGCCGAGCCCCGTGCCCTACAGTACCGCACTTGGAGTTTCTCTTTGTGGCCTCAGTACGATATGTCATTGTCGGTGCTGGGTAAGTTTTTGTGACCATTTAGTTTTGATTTGTTTACTAATTTTCTATTTTGTTTGTTTTTAGGGGCCAACCTGGTGATTATTGGCAGGTCGTATTATTACCCCACCCCGAGTGCTATGGACGGCCACTCTCCATTGGTGGCCCCCGCTCCTGCGGCAGAGTGATTCCGGCAGACATCATAATTAGTGTTTAAAAAATTTTCTTTTTCTTTTGGATTTTTCATTGCCTTCATGTTTTTAATACGGATTGTTTAATAAAAAAAAGGTTTATCATAAAAAGATCTTGTTACTAAATTACTTTTCCTGTTCGTCTCCCTGGCCCACATTTTGCGTTGTAAAGTTGATTGTTTTTTTTTTTTTGTGTTTGTAATACCCCTATAGGATTCTCGCCGTTGTCAACTTGATTTGTGCAAATTTGCAGTTTTGTGCTATATTGTTAGTGTAATATTCTCTTTGATTTCGTTTAGATGGTTTTTTTTTATTTGTTTTTTTTCTGATATATATATATATTTATATATGATTACTATTATTTATTTATTTCTTATCCAACAGGTGATATTTATTTTCTCTTTTTTTTATAATTTATTTATTAATTCCTGTCAAGAAAATAATGGGTACTATAATAAGTATTATTCACAAATAATTCTTTTTATACTTTTTTCTCTATGATTCTTATAAAGAATCCTTGTTTTTTCTTTATTTATTTATTCAATTACGTTATTTTAAATATTAACTACATTTGCTTCGTTTTTGTTTCTTAAACTCCCGGTTAATACATATACCCATTTTTGTTCTTTTCTCAATGAGGATGGGGATTTTTATGATGGTAAAAATTTGGAAGAGGTTATTTCTGTGTCCGTTAGTTAGCGTTCGTAGGTTAAACGTTTTCAGCCGATTTCCTTTTAGGTGCTGGGGTTATCTTGAACGTAAGTTTTCGTGGTGCAGCTCTAGGCATATCTTCTAATTTAGATTCCGGCGGAATATTTTTAGCTTTGCGGGCCCTTGATTTATAACTCATGTATAGTTATATGCAGAGAATAGATACGATCAAAGACACTGTTAAATATGACAGTGCGTAATGATGAATATGATGACTATTTATGGGATTGAGAGGAATTAATTCTTGATGTTTTTGGAAACGAATGGATTCTAGAAGTTCATCTAGATCCATATTGTTTGTAATATTTAAAGTATGTATTTTTATATGCGATCCTATTGAGGAGGACGTCATATTCGATATTATACTGGAAATGTTTATTGTTGGGATAAAATAAGAATTAAATTTTGAAACTTTTACGCTATGTCCGTGCAAGATGAATTCTTTGCTTCGTACATAGCAATCTGGATAGATATACATTGCTCCTGTTCCTTGCAGAACTTGTGAGCTAATGGAATTTTCGCAAATAATATCTATGTGGATGGAATCTTTTAGGGAGAAAAGCCAAGCGTTCTGCTGCGACAACTGCATCCAATAGTAATTCTGTTCTAATGTAAGGATTTTACATTTTGATAGGATCGGTTCCTTTTTTATCAGATTTACCTCACATTGGTTTATTTTTGAATTTGAGTTCAGGATGGGGGATGAAATTTCGCAATAAAAATGCATTTGGTCCAACGTAACATAATACATACAACATAATGTTCAAGATTGTAGTCTATAAGGATATATTCCTTTAATGGGTTAATGTACACGAAAGATCCGTTGAGGGGTGTAGGTAATGGCATTGCTTTAAAAATTTGATATGGTTCCTTGAAATGAAGGGGAATTCTGAGCTCTATTATTATTTTATTGTTGAAGGTATTTGCGGCTATTGTACTTAATTTGTATATCTGTGTAATAATATTTTCTCTGGAGTTGATGGGAAACATTATTGAATTTGGTAATTCCTGCCTGACGTTCAATAAAAGTGCTTCAATTTGTCTAGGTGATATAAGTGTAGGATGAAATTTTCCGTGTCTTGAATCTGTTAGGATGTCTACTAACTCTGTCTGAGTGTTCTGGTATCGAAACTAGGGAAATAAGTGATTCGAGTTCGATCGATAGCTTGTTATCAAGTGTTCTATTTTCCAATGATGAAGCGGCTATCTGTATCGATATCAATTTTTTATGCATGACTAGGAATTCCTTTTCAATTGCGGTTTTAGTTTTGTTGAAAATACTTGCGGTTGCTTCGACTATCGCAGTTTGGCTTGTCATAAGTGATAGAAGGGAGTTTTGGTTAAGGGTGAGGTTACGGATTTGTTCATTATATATCTTGGCATCATCTTCGTCTAATGTGCCGAAAAGTGCTTTGGAGATTGAGCCTATTGCATTAAATAGTGCTCTTTGTTTCCTATTTTGGGTCACAAGTAACATATTCTTATATTCTATGTTTGCTAATATAAGATTTATTTGTAACAACGTACCGTTACAAGTGTGGCTCAAGGCTGAGTGTTTGTCTAGTTTCTGGCAGGTCGCTGTAATTTGTTGGGCGATGAACTGGATATTGTTGAATTCTGATTTAAAATTCGCCAGGTCGTAATAGGTGACGATTTTCCATTCGTTGGTGTAGAGGTTGGCTCTGCCAATCTCTTCGAAGTAAATGCCTGCAGTAGCATTTAGCTGCTTTATCTCTATTCCTGAGTCGTATATTATGGGGATGAAAATTAAAATGAACGCTATATGCATCATTTTGGGAACCTGGAAGATGACACTATGTTAATATCTCTGAATGATATTTGAAGATGATGAAGTTTTTACTCTGAGAAAAGTTTTAGGTCATTGTTATGGACTCTTTTGTTTTTATTATTGATTTCAATAGTGGAATTTTCAGGGAATTAATCTCCATGATCTCATACGGACCTGACCATAGTGGTGAGAACTTGTTATCTCGTACTCTGCTTTTTAGTAAGACTTTGTCGCCTACCATAAAAGATTTCTGGATGGAATTTTTGTCATATTGTAGTTTTGATTTTTCTTTATTGGCCATGGCTATGTCTTTAGCAATTTTGAAGCTGTGCTGTAGACGCGCTTTTAACTCGTTTGCATAAATGTCGTAATTGTAGCAAACGGTTGGAGAAGATTTCAGATTGTTTGGAATTTCAGCTGGGAATCCGTAAAGGAGTTCGCGTGGAGTATAATTAGTACTCGAATGAGGAGTGGTATTATAGACAAACATGGCATAAGGAATCCATGTATCCCAGTCTTGTGGATCTTTTGCTACATAAGATCGGAGATATTCTGCTAAGGTCCTGTGGCTTCTCTCTAATGCACCATTTGTCTGAGGGTGATATGGAGTAGTTTTGAGCCTTTTAATTCTCAGCAACTTAGATACCTCGGCGAACATGCCACTTATGAGGTTAGAACCCTGATCTGTGAGGATACTTTCTGGAATACCATGTCGACAAACTATTGTTGTCGTGAAGGCTTCCGCTAATGTCTTAGACTCGGTGTCGACTATGGGAATAGCCTCAGAAAATTTTGAAAGGTCGTCTTGAAATGTAAGGATGTATTTGTTTCCAGAATGAGAAATTGGGAGAGGTCCTACAACATCTAGGTACACTCTTTCGAAAGGTTTGGAGCTAATACTTGAGATTTTCATTGGAATTTTTGGGTTCCTGGATACTTTGTTCACCTGACAAAGTTTACATTTCCTTACATGCTTTACGATGTCGTCTGACATGCCTGGCCAGTAGAATTGCTTTTTGATTCGTTTAATTGTACGGGAAACGCCTTGATGGCCTCCCGTCGGTAGTGAATGAAAATCTTTTAAAACTTGTTCGATGTCATTAATGTCGGATAAATATTTAGTCGAATCTTGATGGAGCTTTATGTTTATTTGTTTTGTAGTGAAGACCTTGGTAAAAATGTTTTTAATAATTATTAGATTCTGTGGATCTAATATGGGGAAGGAGATATTTATTTGTTTTAACTGATTTGCTTCTGTGTATGAGCAGATCTTAGTTAAAATCTTTTCGAGGTCTGATCTATCTCTTTGGGATCGACAAGGTAAATTAGTTTTGGAAATAATTATTATGGAGTCTTTTCTTTTGAAGAAGTTCAGTTCCTTTCCTAAAGATGAAGATTTATCAGAAAATTTGAGTTTCGAATCCAACACTCTTTCAAGTTCTGTATCTTGCATTGGCAAGATGAAAAATTTAGGATTTGCATACTTAGTTAGTAGAAGGGGAAAATTTGTCTCAGTTATTATGACTGAGGAAGTGTTCACTTGTGATGGAATTGGATTTTGATTAATGACACTCGTGTTGGGAGTGTTCGAATTCGCCTGAGCTTTAGCTTGATTCCTTGTAACCACATTTACGTAGGTGGTAGGTTCTGTGAAATTTTCGCTATTATCCGGAATTGTGCATTTGTGTTGAGCTTACCTGATTTATGGACTATTTTGTAGTCATATTCCTCAAGACGTATTCTCCATCTCATCAGTCTTGAGGAGTGATCTTTCAGATTCATGAGCCATACTAATGGTTTATGGTCAGTTATAATTGTAAACATTCTACCATAAACGTATGGTCTGAATTGCTCAACTCCGAAAACGATGGCTAAGAGCTCTTTTTCTATTGTTGAGTAACGAGTCTCTGCACCATTGAGAACTCGGCTCACGTAGGCGATTGGATGATCACCTTGATCATCAACTTGTGAAAGAACTGCTCCGATGGCGTAGTCACTGGCATCGGAGGTGACAAAAAATTCTTTGTCAAAATCGGGATATGATAGGATTGGTGCTGAAATAAGTTTATTGCGTAATTCGCAAAATGCTTCATCACAAATTGCGTTGAACTTGAAAGGGATATCTTTTTTTAAAAGATTTGTAAGTGGTTTAGCTATTTTTGAAAAGTTTGGTATAAAGCGGCGATAGTAGCCGACGAAACCAAGGAAAGCTTTGATATCTTTTTCCTTCTTCGGTCTGGGATAGAACTGAACTGACTTAATCTTTGCTGGGTCTGGTTTGACTCCATTTTCTGTAATTATGTGCCCTAAATACATAATTTCCTTTCTTAGGAAGTGGCACTTGTCGGGTTGAAGTTTTAGGTTGAAATTGCGGAGACGGCTAAACACTGCTGTGAGTCTTGTATTATGATCTTTGAGATTGTATCCATGGACTACAATATCGTCCATGTATACGAAGCAATAGATGCCTTGAAGGCCAGATAAGACATTATTCATGGCTCGTTGAAAAGTAGCAGGGGCTCCTTTTAAACCAAATGGCATACGATTGTATTCGTAGTGGCCATAGGGTGTGCTAAAGGCAGTTTTCTCCCTGTCCTTCGAGTCCATTTTTATCTGGTGGAATCCAGTCGAGTGTGGTAAAATATTTCGACTTCCCCAACTGGTCTAATATATCTGTGATATTAGGCAGTGGGTACGCATCGCCAATAGTAATGTCGTTAATACGACGAAAGTCTACCACTACTCGCCACCTTTTGTTTCCATTTTCATCTGGTTTTTTAGGAGCCAGAAGAAATGGAGAATTCCAGGGACTATGTGAAGGTCTGATGATGTCTGACTCAAGCATTTCTTGTATTTGCCGATTTATTTCCGTTCGGCTTGCCTCAGGAAGTCTATAAGGCTTGGTATAAATTGGCGGTTTGTCCTGGAGGGTCTCGATTTTGTGGGTAATCGCATCTGTATATGAAAGGAAATCCCCTTCTATGAAGAAGAGATCGTTGAATTACCTACAGATATTGTGAATACTCTCAGATTCCTCTGAATTACAGTGATCCAATTTGATAAGGTTTTGCAGTTTATATATTCTGCCCTTAATTAGATCTCTGTCAGAGTCTGTGGAGATTACCACAAAGTCGTCCAAGTCTTGGTAAACTGGGTTCACCTCGTAAGGTGCCAGATCGGCGTCCTCCTCATTTGTATTGAGGATAAGGACTTTTGCCATACCGTTGACTGGTTCGACTATCGAATTTCCAAGAAATAAACCTGGCCTTATTTCCTTCTTGAAACAGACCGATTTATTTTGAATAGAAGGAGTTGGAATTTCAATAATATATTCTGATCGACCCGGAATTTTAATTTTATTTATTTTAACCGATTCTTTCGGATTTTTAAATGGAAGGAGATGTGATTCCAACTTTTGTGGAATTTCGAAGGAGTTATTCGATGATTCCGACTCGATAGAGCTTGAAGAAGATAAAACTTTATTGAAGTTCTTTGACTTCTTTTCTGATCTATTTCTGGAATTCACTTTTTGTGAATTTGTTGATGAAGGAGATAGCATTTTATTATATTTAGCCTTTTGTGCGGCTGTAGATGGAGATATACTTTTATGTTGTTGCTTCATATCTTGTGAAGACTTGGATGGAGATAGAATTTTATTTAACTCAGCCTTTTTTCTGGCTATAGATGGAGATAGATTTTCATTATTTTTGGTCTTCATTTCTGATGGAGTATTAGATTGAGATCGATTGTTATTGCTTTGTAAAACAGTTGATGGAGATGGGATTGTATTAATATTTTTATTGGAGAATGTTATCTCCGTATATAATAAACTTTTAGTTCGAGACCTCTTTTCTGGGTTTTCGCTTTTCAAATAAACATAAGGGTAATTTGAATAGTATTGTTCATATGGATAAGATGAATCAGATTCATTAACTTCCAGAGAAATGAATTTATTTTTATAGTCGATACTCGCATTGTATCGAGATAAAAAATCATGACCAAGCAGGCCATCGTATGAGAGGATGGAGATATTTCCCACTATTTGAAATGGGTGTTCTAGGATGGAGTTATTTTGTGCAGATTCCAGAGATAATTTCGCGAAAGTGAGTCCTTCTGTAGAAGTTGACCCTGTAAACAAAGTATTTATATTGCAGACAGCATCTCTGTAGCAGATACTGTCTGGTTTCAGTGGATGGAGTTTTATTAAGCTGATCTCTGCTCTTGTATCAATCAAAAAGGTACGCTTCGGAGCAGAACAGATGTCGACAGGCAAGGAAAGCGTTAGTGAATTTTTATTTATTTGGACGGGGATATGTATTGATTTATTTTCGTCTAGTTTCCTGTCGATATTGCCTCGGGCTTTCGATGAATTTGTGCCGTTGTTTCTATTTGCGAGGGGTTGCCGAAATTGACCCCCCGCTGAATCCAGTTTCCCTGCCTGGATGCCGATGCAGTACGATTATTCTTCCTGTTTGGAGAAGGTGACCTAGCCGAGATATTGGCATTATTATATCTCGGCGGAGAAGTTCGACTTTCTCGGAATGCTGGCTGCTGCCAGTTCCTATTTTGAGGCTGTCTGTCAGCCGTGTTTGTTGGTGGAGTATTGCTCACCTTTTGGAAATTATTTTGATTTCCTGGGCTGTCGTTAAAGCGATTATTATTCGCAGCTCTAGTCCTGCATCCTTCAATAGAATGGCCCATCCTATGACAATATCGACAACTAGGGACCTGTGATGGAGATGTAGCATTCTTAAAATCTGGAGGACGTTGTAATTGCGAGTTTAGCTTCGGAACTGCGTTGAAATTTTGGGTGGAGCGTTGTATCACTGGGCAGCTTGATGCAGCATGCCCCAGTCTATTGCATTTGAAGCAGCGAAGACTTGAATTTATTGCTTGCGCAAATGGAGTTTGATGTATCTTGTTTTGTGCGTGGGAAACAAGTTGTTTCTGCTCTAAGCGTGATGCATGCTCCAAGATGTGTGATTTTAATACAGAAAAGGATTTTTCGGAATGCACTTTGGCTAAAGTTTGGAGTTGTTGATTGGATAATCCGTCCTCTATTGCTCTTACGGCCTGGCTCTCGCTATCTTTTAAAACGGACTTTAAAAGAACTCTATCGCTTGTATATGAGTGTGTTGCTTCATTTAGTTTGGATAGAGTTGTGCTAAGTCTCTGAAGGAAATCTTTCACGCTTTCCCATATTTTCTGTTTAGAATTATTTAATTGAGACTGTAGCGTAGTTCTGGGAATTTTTACCTCAAAAGTTTGAGTTAAAATTGATTTTAATGTGTGCCAATCTTCAACTTGATTGTACCTGAAAATATCATATGCATCTGCAGATAATTTACTCCTTATTAAGCTAAGGAGGGAGTGCTTTTCGCTTGTCGTCGTTGCTGTTGTGTATGAATCATCACAGCTTGAAATGAATTTGTGGAGATCTTTCGGATTTCCATTGAAATTGGGAATTAATGTTCTCGCGTCAGATAGGAAAAAATTTGATTGATCTCTGAAAGAGACATTGTGGTGATGCTCTGTGGAATTATTTATAGTATTCGTTACATTTTGGAATCGAGAGTCCAATTGTTCTTGCAGCGCAATTACAGTGTCTGAGAATGATGTTTCCATGTTTATGTAAACATCATTTGCGAAGTATTCGCTGTCTTTGTCGTTTGGGCTAACATTCAAGATTATTTCATTGTGTGTTTCTTCAAAATCATCCCAATATTTGTGCAACGAGTTTAATTTTTGGTTTAGATATGCCTGGGTTGCAGTTGCAAGTGAATTATTATCTATAGACTGGATAATATGGGATAATGTTTTTTGTCTATCTTCTTGTAATCGAAGCCGTACTGTATTTGATTGATCTATGTCTGTGCTGTCTTGGTTATCAGCTGCAGTCGTTTTTTGAGAAGTTTTTGGAGGTGGGACGTAAAACGGGTTATTTTTGCGCTCTGTGTGGACTGATATGGATTTCAACCTATCAGACAGAGTTGCCTTTGTAAGATTGTACCAGTCCTCCGTTTTGTCATAGCATGACTGTTTAAAATAATCATGAGTTTCAGTATAATTTTCATGATCTTGAATCAGGGTTTCAATTTTTTCAAATGAAGCCCATAGTTCTTCCAACTGTTGGAGTTTTCCAGAAGTAAAATCTGAAGTCCTTTTACTTTTATTCGCTCTGTGATAATCGGCCAGAATTTGTCTAATTTCTGTCATTTTTGGAACTTGTGACAAGCAAAGTTCATCGAAAGATTTGCTTTCGTCAGTCATGTTGGAATGTATGTAAGATGTAAAAATTAGGAAAAAGGGGAAAAAATATTTCAGCAAAATCTAAGGAGTATACGCTAAGATGAAGACAAAAACACGTAATTGTCAATTTTAAATGTACTCAGTTGTATGTATTGCAACTGCTAAACAGCAGGTTGAAAGAAATTTAATTCTGAAAAGTCGTATAGGATGGATTTTGTTCAAAAATGTATTGTATCTATATTAATATAAGAGACTGTAGTGCTCTAATAACTTGTCAAATAACTAAATCAAATCGAATCTGTAAGAATTTTCCTTGGTTGATTCTTATTCGCGAATATTTATTTGGGTTGAAGTTTAGGATAATATTTATTAAAATTTTTGTAAAAGAAGTAAGGAAAAAATTTGTTTTTAATTATAATTAAATATATATCTAATATATATGTGTGATTATAGTATAGAAGATGTGGTAAAACTACATGCACAAATTGGTCAATTTATGAAAACAAAAAATCCTAATTTGTACGTGCACAAATTTTGCAATTAAAAAATATAAATTCTAAATTTGTTCTACAATATGAAAAGAAAAATTCTTTTTTCTTAAAAATGTTGTCCTAATCTTTTGTAATTAAATAAAATGAGCAGTTGCATCAAAATTTCTATCTCCAACCAAAATCTTTCTCCTGATCAATAGACTTAAGAATTGCTATTGCAGGGTATTGATTATTCGTTTATCGAAGTCCTCTGGCCAGCAAGTTCACGAAGCCTTACCGCAGAGGTCGCTTCGTGGAGTAGCGTATTTTGCGTACACTCGCAAAAAATAAAATTTTGTTTTACACAAATCAGGAAAAATTTTGTAAGAGAAAAAAAAAGAAAAATTGTTTTCTTTTTCTACCGTAGTATTTATCCAAGTATTGGCTTTTATTTCCGATAGCTGTAGATGATGTTGCTAGAGATGTGATATTTGGAGTCCTTTGTCAGGCGTTTTCGTTTTTAATAATGTTGCTGAGGAATGAAGATAATGATGATGATGATAGTGAAGATACGTCGCGCGTCCGGGACGACGATTTCTTGTAGTCTTCCTTCTGGGAATCGTCTTAGTGTGGCAGGGATGGAGCCTCCTTGGGTCCCACGGTGAGCGCTTAGGCGCTTAAACTTTTCACGCCTCTAAGTACCTCCTGGTTAGCCGGGATATTTTTTTTTTTTGGTATTATTTTATTATTTTTTTTTCTTTTATTTTAAGAAAAAGAATTATTTTTATTTATTTATATATTTTTTATTACACTGACTTGGGTTGAGTTCCGCTGCCACCAAAATGTTGTGGTTTAAGTGCCGTGCTCGGATCGGAGAGCACTTAACCTGATATTAATAGATAAACACTTTTTTTGATAATTTTAGGTCATTTATATGAAATAATCTGGTATTAATAGTTAAACACTTTTTCTGATAATTTTATGTCATTTATATGAAATATGATATAATCTAGTATTAATGGTTAAACACTTTTTCCATGATTTTAAAACACTTGTATGAAGTAATTGGGTATTAATAGTTAAACACTTTCTCTTTAATTTTGTAACATTTGTATGAAATAATGTGGTATCGATAGTTAAACACTTTTTCTATAATTTTGTAACATTTGTATGAAATAATGTGGTATCGATAGTTAAACACTTTTTCTATAATTTTGTAACATTTGTATGAAATAATTTGGTATTAATCGTTAAACACTTTCTCTTGAATTTTGTAACATTTGTATGAAATAATGTGGTATCGATAGTTAAACACTTTTTCTATAATTTTGCAACATTTGTATGAAATAATTTGGAATTAATCGTTAAACACTTTTTGGATAGTTTTCTAAGTGCCCGCTCCGCTCGACGTTTTGAAAAACAACTCCCCGAGGTTTCGGCAAATTGCGCCCAGGTACCCACGATATCTTTAAAAGCTTTTTTTAATTATCTTTTTGCTTTCGCACGACGTTGAAAAATCGTACGTGAGAAAATGCACAAAAGTTTTGATGCAAGCTATATGCATCTATGCAAAACTGAAATCCGATATGCACTTGTGCGCCCGTCTTGAAATATCATTTTAAGAGGGCGCGAATAAGTTTTGATAATTGTATGTATGTATGTACATACAATTAGATTGGATTAAGTAGGTAATATACGTATGTACATAGTACATACGGAAAAAAAAGTAAGAAGACACTGTATGTAGGTAAGTGTGCATACCGTGTGAGTGGAATGGTGTCTGATAACAAAATGCGATTTATGCTAAATTGCATTTTGTTATAATGTGGGAATGCATTTCTGAATACATTTTGAATTTTTTATTGAAATTTAAAAATGAAATAATTTTTCAGGGTCAATTAGTGGTACATCAATATATCGTATTGGACGATATATTGATGTATCGGTATTATGGTTGTGATTCGGGGCATTGGGCACCTGAGTCACAACATCGACATCTGTTCTGCTCCGAAGCGTACCTTTTTGATTGATACAGGAGCAGAGATAAGCTTAATAAAACTCCATCCACTGAAACCAGACAGTATCTGCTACAGAGATGCTGTCTGCAATATAAATACTTTGTTTACAGAGTCAACTTCTACAGAAGGACTCATTTTCGCGAAATTATCTCTGGAATCTGCACAAAATAACTCCATCCTAGAACACCCATTTCAGATAGTGGGAAATAACTCCATCCTCTCATACGATGGCCTGCTTGGTCATGATTTTTTATCTCGATACAATGCGAGTATCGACTATAAAAATAAATTCATTTCTCTGGAAGTTAATGAATCTGATTCATCTTATCCATATGAACAATACTATTCAAATTACCCTTATGTTTATTTGAAAAGCGAAAACCCAGAAAAGAGGTCTCGAACTAAAAGTTTATTATATACGGAGATAACATTCTCCAATAAAAATATTAATACAATCCCATCTCCATCAACTGTTTTACAAAGCAATAACAATCGATCTCAATCTAATACTCCATCAGAAATGAAGACCAAAAATAATGAAAATCTATCTCCATCTATAGCCAGAAAAAAGGCTGAGTTAAATAAAATTCTATCTCCATCCAAGTCTTCACAAGATATGAAGCAACAACATAAAAGTATATCTCCATCTACAGCCGCACAAAAGGCTAAATATAATAAAATGCTATCTCCTTCATCAACAAATTCACAAAAAGTGAATTCCAGAAATAGATCAGAAAAGAAGTCAAAGAACTTCAATAAAGTTTTATCTTCTTCAAGCTCTATCGAGTCGGAATCATCGAATAACTCCTTCGAAATTCCACAAAAGTTGGAATCACATCTCCTTCCATTTAAAAATCCGAAAGAATCGGTTAAAATAAATAAAATTAAAATTCCGGGTCGATCAGAATATATTATTGAAATTCCAACTCCTTCTATTCAAAATAAATCGGTCTGTTTCAAGAAGGAAATAAGGCCAGGTTTATTTCTTGGAAATTCGATAGTCGAACCAGTCAACGGTATGGCAAAAGTCCTTATCCTCAATACAAATGAGGAGGACGCCGATCTGGCACCTTACGAGGTGAACCCAGTTTACCAAGACTTGGACGACTTTGTGGTAATCTCCACAGACTCTGACAGAGATCTAATTAAGGGCAGAATATATAAACTGCAAAACCTTATCAAATTGGATCACTGTAATTCAGAGGAATCTGAGAGTATTCACAATATCTGTAGGTAATTCAACGATCTCTTCTTCATAGAAGGGGATTTCCTTTCATATACAGATGCGATTACCCACAAAATCGAGACCCTCCAGGACAAACCGCCAATTTATACCAAGCCTTATAGACTTCCTGAGGCAAGCCGAACGGAAATAAATCGGCAAATACAAGAAATGCTTGAGTCAGACATCATCAGACCTTCACATAGTCCCTGGAATTCTCCATTTCTTCTGGCTCCTAAAAAACCAGATGAAAATGGAAACAAAAGGTGGCGAGTAGTGGTAGACTTTCGTCGTATTAACGACATTACTATTGGCGATGCGTACCCACTGCCTAATATCACAGATATATTAGACCAGTTGGGGAAGTCGAAATATTTTACCACACTCGACTTAGCGAGTGGATTCCACCAGATAAAAATGGACTCGAAGGACAGGGAGAAAACTGCCTTTAGCACACCCTATGGCCACTACGAATACAATCGTATGCCATTTGGTTTAAAAGGAGCCCCTGCTACTTTTCAACGAGCCATGAATAATGTCTTATCTGGCCTTCAAGGCATCTATTGCTTCGTATACATGGACGATATTGTAGTCCATGGATACAATCTCAAAGATCATAATACAAGACTCACAGCAGTGTTTAGCCGTCTCCGCAATTTCAACCTAAAACTTCAACCCGACAAGTGCCACTTCCTAAGAAAGGAAATTATGTATTTAGGGCACATAATTACAGAAAATGGAGTCAAACCAGACCCAGCAAAGATTAAGTCAGTTCAGTTCTATCCCAGACCGAAGAAGGAAAAAGATATCAAAGCTTTCCTTGGTTTCGTCGGCTACTATCGCCGCTTTATACCAAACTTTTCAAAAATAGCTAAACCACTTACAAATCTTTTAAAAAAAGATATCCCTTTCAAGTTCAACGCAATTTGTGATGAAGCATTTTGCGAATTACGCAATAAACTTATTTCAGCACCAATCCTATCATATCCCGATTTTGACAAAGAATTTTTTGTCACCTCCGATGCCAGTGACTACGCCATCGGAGCAGTTCTTTCACAAGTTGATGATCAAGGTGATCATCCAATCGCCTACGTGAGTCGAGTTCTCAATGGTGCAGAGACTCGTTACTCAACAATTGAAAAAGAGCTCTTAGCCATCGTTTTCGGAGTTGAGCAATTCAGACCATACGTTTATGGTAGAATGTTTACAATTATAACTGACCATAAACCATTAGTATGGCTCATGAATCTGAAAGATCACTCCTCAAGACTGATGAGATGGAGAATACGTCTTGAGGAATATGACTACAAAATAGTCCATAAATCAGGTATGCTCAACACAAATGCACAATTCCGGATAATAGCGAAAATTTCACAGAACCTACCACCTACGTAAATGTGGTTACAAGGAATCAAGCTAAAGCTCAGGCGAATTCGAACACTCCCAACACGAATGTCATTAATCAAAATCCAATTTCATCACAAGTGAACACTTCCTCAGTCATAATAACTGAGACAAATTTTCCCCTTCTACTAACTAAGTATGCAAATCCTAAATTTTTCATCTTGCCAATGCAAGATACAGAACTTGAAAGAGTGTTGGATTCGAAACTCAAATTTTCTGATAAATCTTCATCTTTAGGAAAGGAACTGAACTTCTTCAAAAGAAAAGACTCCATAATAATTATTTCCAAAACTAATTTACCTTGTCGATCCCAAAGAGATAGATCAGACCTCGAAAAGATTTTAACTAAGATCTGCTCATACACAGAAGCAAATCTGTTAAAACAAATAAATATCTCCTTCCCCATATTAGATCCACAGAATCTAATAATTATTAAAAACATTTTTACCAAGGTCTTCACTACAAAACAAATAAACATAAAGCTCCATCAAGATTCGACTAAATATTTATCCGACATTAATGACATCGAACAAGTTTTAAAAGATTTTCATTCACTACCGACGGGAGGCCATCAAGGCGTTTCCCGTACAATTAAACGAATCAAAAAGCAATTCTACTGGCCAGGCATGTCAGACGACATCGTAAAGCATGTAAGGAAATGTAAACTTTGTCAGGTGAACAAAGTATCCAGGAACCCAAAAATTCCAATGAAAATCTCAAGTATTAGCTCCAAACCTTTCGAAAGAGTGTACCTAGATGCTGTAGGACCTCTCCCAATTTCTCATTCTGGAAACAAATACATCCTTACATTTCAAGACGACCTTTCAAAATTTTCTGAGGCTATTCCCATAGTCGACACCGAGTCTAAGACATTAGCGGAAGCCTTCACGACAACAATAGTTTGTCGACATGGTATTCCAGAAAGTATCCTCACAGATCAGGGTTCTAACCTCATAAGTGGCATGTTCGCCGAGGTATCTAAGTTGCTGAGAATTAAAAGGCTCAAAACTACTCCATATCACCCTCAAACGAATGGTGCATTGGAGAAAAGCCACAGAACCTTAGCGGAATATCTCCGATCTTATGTAAGAAAAGATCGCAAAGACTGGGATACATACCATGTTTGTCTACAATACCACTCCTCATTCGAGTACTAATTATACTCCACGCGAACTCCTTTAGGGATTCCCAGCTGAAATTCCAAACAATCTGAAATCTTCTTCAACCGTTTGCTACAATTACGACAATTATGCAAACGAGTTAAAAGCGGGTCTACAGCACAGCTTCAAAATTGCTAAAGACATAGCCATGGCCAATAAAGAAAAATCAAAACTACAATATGACAAAAATTCCATCCAGAAATCTTTTATGGTAGGCGACAAAGTCTTACTAAAAAGCAGAGTACGAGATAACAAGTTCTCACCACTATGGTCAGGTCCGTACGCGATTATGGAGATTAATTCCCCTGAAAATTCCACTATTAAAATCAATAATAAAAACAAAAGAGTCCATAACAATGACCTAAAACTTTTCTCAGAGTAAAAACTTCATCATCTTCAAATATCATTCAGAGATATTAACATAGTGTCATCTTCCAGGTTCCCAAAATGATGCATATAGCGTTCATTCTAATTTTCATCCCCATAATCTACGGCTCAGGAATAGAGATAAAGCAGCTAAATGCTACTGCAGGCATTTACTTCGAAGAGATTGGCAGAGCCAACCTCTACACCAACGAATGGAAAATCGTCACCTATTACGACCTGGCGAATTTTAAATCAGAATTCAACAACATCCAGTTCATCGCCCAACAAATTACAGCGACCTACCAGAAACTAGACAAACACTCAGCCTTGAGCCACACTTGTAACGGTACGTTGTTACAAATAAATCTTATATTAGCAAACATAGAATATAAGAATATGTTACTTGTGACCCAAAATAGGAAACAAAGAGCACTATTTAATGCAATAGGCTCAATCTCCAAAGCCCTTTTCGGCACATTAGACGAAGATGATGCCAAGCTATATAATGAACAAATCCGTAACCTCACCCTTAACCAAAACTCCCTTCTATCACTTATGACAAGCCAAACTGCAATAGTCGAAGCAACCGCAAGTATTTTCAACAAAACTAAAACCGCAATTGAAAAGGAATTCCTAGTCATGCATAAAAAATTGATATCGATACAGATAGCCGCTTCATCATTGGAAAATAGAACACTTGATAACAAGCTATCGATCGAACTCGAATCACTTATTTCCCTAGTTTCGTTAATGGCATTCAGATACCAGAACACTCAGACAGAGTTAATAGACATCCTAACAGATTCAAGACACGGAAAATTTCATCCTACACTTATATCACCTTGACAAATTGAAGCACTTTTATTGAACATCAGGCAGGAATTACCAAATTCAATATTGTTTCCCTTCAACTCCAGAGAAAATATTATTACACAGATATACAAATTAAGTACAATAGCCGCAAATACCTTCAACAATAAAATAATAATAGAGCTCAGAATTCCCCTTCCTTTCAAGGAACCATATCAAATTTTTAAAGCAATGCCATTACCTACACATCATGATATTCATAATTGCGCAACGTTGGACCAAATGCATTTTTATTGCGAAAGTTCATCCCCCATCCTGAACTCAAATTCAAAAATAAACCAATGTGAGGTAAATCTGATAAAAAAGGAACCGATCCTATCAAAATGTAAAATCCTTACATTAGAACAGAATTACTATTGGATGCAGTTGTCGCAGCAGAACGCTTGGCTTTTCTCCCTAAAAGATTCCATCCACATAGATATTATTTGCGAAAATTCCAATAGCTCACAAGTTCTGCAAGGAACAGGAGCAATGTATATCTATCCAGATTGCTATGTACGAAGCAAGGAATTCATCTTGCACGGACATAGCGTAAAAGTTTCAAAATTTAATTCTTATTTTATCCCAACAATAAACATTTCCAGTATAATATCGAATATGACGTCCTCCTCAACAGGATCGCATATAAAAATACATACTTTAAATATTACAAATAATATGGATCTAGATGAACTTCTAGAATCCATTCGTTTCCAAAAACATCAAGAATTAATTCCTCTCAATCCCATAAATAGTCATCATATTCATCATTACGCACTGTCATATTTAACAGTGTCTTTGATCGTATTTATTCTCTGCATATATCTATACATGAGTTATAAATCAAGGGCCCGCAAAGCTAAAAATATTCCGCCGGAATCTAAATTAGAAGATATGCCAATAGCTGCACCACGAAAACTTACGTTCAAGATAACCCCAGCACCTAAAAGGAAATCGGCTGAAAACGTTTAAACTACGAACGCTAACTAACGGACACAGTAATAACCTCTTCCTAATTTTTACCATCATAAAAATCCCCATCCTCATTGAGAAAAGAACAAAAATGGGTATATGTATTAACCGGGAGTTTAAGAAACAAAAACGAAGCAAATGTAGTTAATATTTAAAATAACGTAATTGAATAAATAAATAAAGAAAAAACAAGGATTCATTATAAGAATCAGAGAGAAAAAAAGTATAAAAAGAATTATTTGTGAATAATACTTATTATAGTACCCATTATTTTCTTGACAGGAATTAATAAATAAATTATAAAAAAAAACGAGAAAATAAATATCACCTGTTGGATAAGAAATAAATAAATAATAGTAATCATATATAAATATATATATATATATCAGAACAAAAAAAAACAAATAAAAAAAAAACCATCTAAACGAAATCAAAGAGAATATTACACTAACAATATAGCACAAAACTGCAAATTTGCACAAATCAAGTTGACAACGGCGAGAATCCTATAGGGGTATTACAAACACAAAAAAAAAAAAAAACAATCAACTTTACAACGCAAAATGTGGGCCAGGGAGACGAACAGGAAAAGTAATTTAGTAACAAGATCTTTTTATGATAAACCTTTTTTTTATTAAACAATCCGTATTAAAAACATGAAGACAATGAAAAATCCAAAAGAAAAAGAAAATTTTTTAAACACTAATTATGATGTCTGCCGGAATCACTCTGCCGCAGGAGCGGGGGCCACCAATGGAGAGTGGCCGTCCATAGCACTCGGGGTGGGGTAATAATACGACCTGCCAATAATCACCAGGTTGGCCCCTAAAAACAAACAAAATAGAAAATTAGTAAACAAATCAAAACTAAATGGTCACAAAAACTTACCCAGCGCCGACAATGACATATCGTACTGAGGCCACAAAGAGAAACTCCAAGTGTGGTACTGCAGGGCACGGGGCTCGGCTCCCCAAACGGTCAGCGTATCCCGGCCCGGGCAGGCGAAGTTGAGCCGGATTGGACCCTTCCATCGGGCCCAAACCGACTCAACATAAATTCCATCGCTCACCACCACGTAGTCTTTAGGAGCCCTATTCGAGATGGCCATGGCAAAAATCATGCTGGAACTAACTAAACTTACGGCACGCAAAATCTATCTATGCACTACAAAGTTGCACCCCAAGCAATTTTTTATCATATCAAAACATTAAAACCCCCGAATCTACCCACGCGATTTCGAAATTAAACAAGCCACTCTTATCAGAACAATTAAACAACACGTTTCTTTTTCTCTTCTCTCCAATCTCGCATTCATATCGTATCAACATACAATCAATTGATGCTTAATGACTTTCTTCATTTTTTTTCTCTCCTTTCCGTTCCCAATTTAACGAATATTAACAAACATGAAACTGATCAACGGCATCTCCATACTCCCCATAAAATTATTTTTGGTTTATTTATATTTTCTGAGCCGCATACTCTAAATAAATGTGATTACAATAGACAGTAACAAGATAAAAATTTATAGGTGCGATTTGAAAAACAAGAGAAAAATAGATTTATAGTGAAAGCAATGTGTTACTTTCTTAATAGAAATTAGTATATAATTAATTATATTAATTATACGTAAAGGAAAAACAGCAAAAAATTTTTTTGTGTGTGGAGAAGACTTTTCTTTCTAGAGACAAAAATTAACGTTTTTCGTTTCCGCTGGAAATAATAATAAATAAAAGTTTGTGTAAATAATAATGTAGTATAATAAAACTAAATTGTAATAATAGTAAAGATAATTTTAAAATTCTATAGACGCATAAATAACATAAATATGGTAGTTATAGAAAAAGAAATTCCCCTTTTTTTTTGTATTTGTATTGTTGGTATTGCTATTCCCTTGTATTCTAGTATAATAACTAAGAATCCATATTTGTCCTGAATAGGCAACCTCTAAAGTTTTAGATAGTAAAATCTTACTTTCCTTTACCATAATATACCCGTTAGTATTGTAACTAGATATGTAAAATAACAGTAGTTTAATATAAATAATAATCAAACTTTTTTTTTATTGTAAAAAAAAAATGTGTATTCCCACGTAACTTTAGGAGATTAGAATAAATAAGAATGTGTACATATTTCGAGGATATGTAATATGCTAACCGATTCGACTAACGACATAAAATTTCATTTAAACGATATATACATTGAAAAAAGAAAGTTTTTCTTCTCGAGAGAATAAAAACTTTCTTTTCCCCAGGGGGGAGGGATGTTGTGACTCGGGTGCCCAATGCCCCGAATCACAACCATAATACCGATACATCAATATATCGTCCAATACGATATATTGATGTACCACTAATTGACCCTGAAAAATTATTTCATTTTTAAATTTCAATAAAAAATTCAAAATGCATTCAGAACTGCATTCCCACATTATAACAAAATACAATTTAGCATAAATTGCATTTTGTTATCAGACACACATTCCACTCACACGGTATGCACACTTACCTACATACAGTGTCTTCTTACTTTTTTTTTCCGTATGTACTATGTACATACGTACATTACCTACTTAATCCAATCTAATTGTATGTACATACATACATACAATTATCAAAAATTATTCGCGCCCTCTTAAAATGATATTTCAAGACGGGCGCACAAGTGCATATCGGATTTCAGTTTTGCATAGATGCATATAGCTTGCATCAAAACTTTTGTGCATTTTCTCACGTACGATTTTTCAACGTCGTGAGAAAGCAAAAAGATAATTAAAAAAAAGCTTTTAAAGATATCGTGGGTACCTGGGCGCAATTTGCCGAAACCAAAAATTATCCAAAAAGTGTTTAACGATTAATACCAAATTATTTCATACAAATATTGCAAAATTATAGAAAAAGTGTTTAACTATCGATACCACATTATTTCATACAAATGTTACAAAATTAAAGAGAAAGTGTTTAACGATTAATACCAAATTATTTCATACAAATGTTACAAAATTATAGAAAAAGTGTTTAACTATCGATACCACATTATTTCATACAAATGTTACAAAATTAAAGAGAAAGTGTTTAACTATTAATACCCAATTACTTCATACAAGTGTTATAAAATCATAGAAAAAGTGTTTAACCATTAATACTAGATTATATCATATTTCATATAAATGACATAAAATTATCAGAAAAAGTGTTTAACTATTAATACCAGATTATTTCATATAAATGACCTAAAATTATCAAAAAAAGTGTTTATCTATTAATATCAGGTTAAGTGCTCTCCGATCCGAGCACGGCACTTATACCACAACATCGACAGGCAAGGAAAGCGTTAGTGAATTTTTATTTATTTGGACGGGGATATGTATTGATTTATTTTCGTCTAGTTTCCTGTCGATATTGCCTCGGGCTTTCGTTGAATTTGTGCCGTTGTTTCTATTTGCGAGGGGTTGCCGAAATTGACCCCCCGCTGAATCCAGTTTCCCTGCCTGTATGCCGATGCAGTACGATTATTCTTCCTGTTTGGAGAAGGTGACCTAGCCGAGATATTGGCATTATTATATCTCGGCGGAGAAGTTCGAGTTTCTCGGAATGCTGGCTGCTGCCAGTTCCTATTTTGAGGCTGTCTATCAGCCGTGTTTGTTGGTGGAGTATTTCTCACCTTTTGGAAATTATTTTGATTTCCTGGGCTGTCGTTAAAGCGATTATTATTCGCAGCTCTTGTCCTGCATCCTTCAATAGAATGGCCCATCCTATGACAATATCGACAACTAGGGACCTGTGATGGAGATGTAGCATTCTTAAAATCTGGAGGACGTTGTAATTGCGAGTTTAGCTTCGGAACTGCGTTGAAATTTTGGATGGAGCGTTGTATCACTGGGCAGCTTGATGCAGCATGCCCCAGTCTATTGCATTTGAAGCAGCGAAGACTTGAATTTATTGCTTGCGCAAATGGAGTTTGATGTATCTTGTTTTGTGCTTGGGAAACAAGTTGTTTCTGCTCTAAGCGTGATGCATGCTCCAAGATGTGTGATTTTAATACAGAAAAGGATTTTTCGGAATGCACTTTGGCTAAAGTTTGGAGTTGTTGATTGGATAATCCGTCCTCTATTGCTCTTACGGCCTGGCTCTCGTTATCTTTTAAAACGGACTTTAAAAGAACTCTATCGCTTGTATATGAGTGTGTTGCTTCATTTAGTTTGGATAGAGTTGTGCTAAGTCCCTGAGGAAATCTTTCACGCTTTCCCCTATTCTCTGTTTAGAATTATTTAATTGGGACTGTAGCGTAGTTCTGGGAATTTTTACCTCAAAAGTTTGAGTTAAAATTGATTTTAATGTGTGCCAATCTTCAACTTGATTGTACCTGAAAATATCATATGCATCTGCAGATAATTTACTCCTTATTAAGCTAAGGAGGGAGTGCTTTTCGCTTGTCGTCGTTGCTGTTGTGTATGAATCATCACAGCTTGAAATGAATTTGTGGAGATCTTTCGGATTTCCATTGAAATTGGGAATTAATGTTCTCGCGTCAGATAGGAAAAAATTTGATTGATCTCTGAAAGAGACATTGTGGTGATGCTCTGTGGAATTATTTATAGTATTCGTTACATTTTGGAATCGAGAGTCCAATTGTTCTTGCAGCGCAATTACAGTGTCTGAGAATGATGTTTCCATGTTTATGTAAACATCATTTGCGAAGTATTCGCTGTCTTTGTCGTTTGGGCTAATATTCAAGATTATTTCATTGTGTGTTTCTTCAAAATCATCCCAATATTTGTGCAACGAGTTTAATTTTTGGTTTAGATATGCCTGGGTTGCAGTTGCAAGTGAATTATTATCTATAGACTGGACAATATGGGATAATGTTTTTTGTCTATCTTCTTGTAATCGAAGCCGTACTGTATTTGATTGATCTTTGTCTGTGCTGTCTTGGTTATCAGCTGCAGTCGCTTTTTGAGAAGTTTTTGGAGGTGGGACGTAAAACGGGTTATTTTTGCGCTCTGTGTGGACTGATATGGATTTCAACCTATCAGACAGAGTTGCCTTTGTAAGATTGTACCAGTCCTCCGTTTTGTCATAGCATGACTGTTTAAAATAATCATGAGTTTCAGTAAAATTTTCATGACCTTGAATCAGGGTTTCAATTTTTTCAAATGAAGCCCATAATTCTTCCAACTGTTGGAGTTTTCCAGAAGTAAAATCTGAAGTCCTTTTACTTTTATTCGCTCTGTGATAATCGGCCAGAATTTGTCTAATTTCTGTCATTTTTGGAACTTGTGACAAGCAAAGTTCATCGAAAGATTTGCTTTCGTCAGTCATGTTGGTATGTATGTAAGATTTAAAAATTAGGAAAAAGGGGAAAAATATTTCAGCAAAATCTAAGGAGTATACGCTAAGATGAAGACAAAAACACGTAATTGTCAATTTTAAATGTACTCAGTTGTATGTATTGCAACTGCTAAACAGCAGGTTGAAAGAAATTTAATTCTGAAAAGTCGTATAGGATGGATTTTGTTCAAAAATGTATTGTATATAATATAATTTTTTTTTTTATGTATATAAGCTCTTTATTTTTTGGCTCTTTGGCTCTTTTCAAAATTCCTTAAAAATAGGTGCAAAAGGCTGTACAATGTATAAGAAAAAGACACTAGCTAAACTAACAAATCACAAACATAACAGTCAATAGGGACAACAAAAACAAACTAGACACTAATAGGTAAAAGGACAAAAAGTGAACACTATGTTCTCAAAAGAGACAATAAACGGATACAAAAATTTTGAACAATGCCTAAAAGATGTAAAACAATAAAAAATTTTGCTTGCCCCTATTTTGACAATAGGGTAAGTGGCAGTTCCAAAAGTTCCAAAATTCCAAAATAATCTAATAAATATCTTTACCTAAACGAGCGAATTTCAACAAAAAATTTAAAATTTAGCACCGAGACCGAAACCGAATTAAAATAAGATGTCGAACGAACGAAAAATTTACGCGATACCGTTATAGAGTCCCGCGAGTGCAGCCTGTAGTATCATGGACCTCTACAAACTGCCCTCATCATCCCTCCAGCTTAGCATCTCTAACAGAGTGCTTGTCTTTCCCACAGCACTTGCAACGATTCCTAAGCGGAGAGAAGCCCCGTGGACTAGTGTTGCAAATGCTGTGGCCTGTTATCACCAGTGAAAGACAAGAGCTCCATCCTGTACCGACGATAGTGGTTGCCATGTGCAGTTGAATGTGTCTGCCTTCGTTGCCAGATATTCGAGACGTAAACGTCTCTTCAACCTGTCAACGAAGTGGCGCTTAAGTGCGTGTGCGTGGTGTTGTGGGTCAGTGTTCTGATTCCCATCTTCGACTCTCATGTAGTACAGGTGAATTGTAGATTTGGCCAGTGTCAACACAAAGCTAATCAAACAATTCACTCGACTACAGACCCTTGGTCCCCATAGAAACGATGTCCTAGTAATGCCGAAATTCGGGTGGATCAACTGACACATACCGCGCACGAGATCCATTAGACCCTGCAAGGCCGGACAAGTGAAGAACCTGTGAAACAGGGTGCCCTCACCAGCACAAACTGTGCAAATCCTCTGAACTCGGCGATCGATATGTGACAACTGATTAGGATGCATAAGACTGTGATGCAGCAATTTGAATGCTACATCAGCATCTTTGTAACTAGAAGGATAACTGTAGACTACTCTGCAAGTTATCCCTCCCATCACGCCCATATTCACCCCGAGGTGTTTTCGCCATCTGTTGTATCCTGTATACTCCGGAGGTCTTATTGACATAAGCACGTCACGGAACACACGTGTTGTAAGTGTGCTGAAAGGTGTGTGTGGTGGTGCCAGGGTCACTGGTCCCAAGTTGGCGAAATCTCTCCCGCGCAGATGCAGCCAGGTCGTGTAGTTGTGCAGTGTTAGTGTTTATTCGACAGTTTCCAGAGATATCAATAATATCTCCGAGAACCGTCAGTGTATGCGTGTCAGCTTCAAAACCCCGAGCATTACTGAACACTGAATCCATTAATTCAGGATTAAACCTGATTGGAATCGACGCGAATTGCGTGTACCTTAGAGCATTCCACTGAAGGTGAAATGCTGGCCTGATTCTGCCCCAGGTCTGAATCGTTGAGACTAGATCCTGTGGCCAGTCACGAGGATAAGGTGGTCGAACAGAGAGTAGGTAGTAATACTCCCCTATGCCGATCCCTCCCAGTACATTCACCCACAGTTGAGAAATCAAGCTGTCTCTTTGGCAGAACACTCGTTGGAATGCACGCACTTGGAGACACCTTGATTTCACAACCAAGTTAGTGAGACCTAATCCACCTATCTTGACTGGCAGACAGAGCGTGCTTTCAGCAACCCATCGTCTTCCGCACCAAAAGGCGTCTATCGCTTTTGCTTGAAGAAGACTTACGAACCCTTCATCAAACGTCTCAGACTTTAGCAGATGAACGATGGACGAGGTAATCAAATAGTTTATCACGACTGACCTACCCATTAAGGTTAATGGAAACAGTCGACTACGCCATGAGTTTACAGCTCTAGAGAGTTTCTCAAGAGCGATGCGGCTATTATTTGATTTACTCTCGCGTCCGATATACACACCTAAATACTTCAGGCAAGTATTAGTCCATTGGATGTTCAGTGGAGTATCTGTACGATCTCTCCACCTTCCACACCACAAGCCTTGACTCTTACTAAGGTTGATTTTAGCGCCCGCTATACGTTCGAACTGTTCGAAAACAGCACGAGCGACCGGAAAAGCTTCATCTCTTGTCACGAAAATAGACAGATCATCCGCATACGCCAACATAAGAGGCCTCACATTGGTATATGGCAGATGAACCGCATACCGTCCGAGCATTCGACGAAGATTCACCAGTAACGGCTCCAACGAAAGATCATAAAGCATACCTGACAATGGACAGCCCTGTCTGATACCTCGATGAAACGAGATAGGAGCCAGAACTTGTCCTTGATGCTTAATCAAAATCGCTGAATCTCTGTACAGTTTCCCGACGATAGCGAGCCACCTGGGTGGAAACCCAAATGCCCCGAGAGCAGTCAAGAGATACTCGTGCGAGACACTATCAAAAGCCTTTTGTTGGTCAAGTGAAATCATGGCCATTTGTGTACCTGTCTATTCATGGTAGGCAAACAAATGCTTGGCTACCGCGATGTTGTCGTAGATACTACGACCAGGTACACAATAGGACTGTTCCGGGTGTATTACCGAAGCAATCACTGAGCGGAGTATCGCCCCTAATGCTTTGCAGATGATTTTGTAGTCTACATTGCATAGGGTTACTGGCCTCCAGTTCCCCATCCTCTGCAAATCTCCCTTCTTTGGAATCAAGCGCATAACAGATCTCCTCCAACTAGAAGGAAAGTCTGAATGTGTCTCAACCGCCGAATTGAAGACTTCCAAAAGGTCAGGAATTAATAAATCCCTGAAACGTATAAAGAATTCTGGAGTCAAGCCGTCATAACCAGGTGAAGTGTGTCGCCTTAGATCCTTTGTCGCAGCAATCATATCCTCCAATGTGATTACTGTATCCAGGAGCTCCTTACTGTCTTCAGAGAAAGTGGGAATATTCTCAAGAAATTCATGAGTGGTCGAGGATGTTGTCGACGTCGATTCAGAGTAGAGACTACTGTAGTAGTCTCGAATATATTCTGATAGCTGTTGTCCGTTGAGGACTTGTCCAGATTAATCAATTATCGATTCGACCTCACAAGAAGCAGTACGACGTCTAGTCGCCTGAAAGAAGTACTCAGTTGGAGAATCGCCTTCTCTCAGCCAGCGCGATTGGCCGCGCAGCACAAACTCCAAGCTGTGCTTGTAAGTCTGCGTCGCCAAGCGTTCCTTTATTCCATTGAAATAAAGAATCAACCCCGGCTGAGTTGGGAGAAGAGCTGCCACCCGAGAGACCTCGGCCGACAAGCTAGAAGCTTGATAGCCACTTCGATTGAAACTCGTCTCGATAAAAGACCGAATCTGGAGCTTTCCAACATCCCACCATTGACTAAGAAAAGGAAAGTCAGCTTTCCTCTCTTGCCAATCGTGCCAGAAATCAATGAACTCATTGAAGAACTGCTCGGAATTCAACAAATAGTTGTTGAATATCCAGTATGCAGTTCGTCTTTCAACTAGAGTGCTGGTCGCCACCACAAGAAGATGATCACTAATCGAACACACTTCATGAGTGACACCAACGAAATGTTCTAGTATTCCAGGTGAGACGTAAAGTCTATCAATTCTGGAGCCTGCGAGACTTCCATGGATATTTCGCGAGACCCTCGTGTATGACCTAGTCGTAGGATGCATCCAACGATAGATATCCACGAGTCTGAAAACACCGACAAAATTCCTCAATCGAGTAGCATTGACAGAGTTGAACTCAACTCCAGAGTGCCGATCCATTGAGGGATTCAGAGTGCAGTTGAAATCACCTCCGAGGACAGTTTCACCGCTAAAATTCACCAGACAGGACTGAACACTATCAAGAACTTGTCTTGTAATGTCCTGGTTATGAGGAAGGTACACGTTTACTACCTTGATATGTTTGTCTTGAACGACAAAATCCAAGGAAGAAGCGAAGCCTGGGAAGATATCTGTATAGACAGGAGACGATAGTGTAAATTTGTTGGATACAATGATTGCCACCCCTGAGCCTCGGCGAGGCGCAGGTGTGGCAAACATTGCATAGCCAGTGTGTAGATAAGCATAGCGCTCAAGTTGTGTATAAGTGTCTTGAGTGAAATTCGTCTCCTGCAGAAGTGTAATGTCTATATCGAACATTTTGACATGTTCGATAGTACTGTGTAGTCTTGTATGAGCACTTAAACCCCCGGTGTTAATAGAACCTATCTTACACATTCAAAGAGATAAGAAGCTCAAACGATGATGGTACGACGTCTACGGACGAGAAGGACGACCAAGCCATGCTCCTGAATCAGCTCCTCCACCCTCCTATGGAGACGATCCAAGCGAGCTACATCGTTGTACTTCCCCTTTTTCCTCGACTCCTGTTGTAGGAGTAGAAGTTGAGAAAGTAACAACTCTGGCCTCTCCAGCTCACGTACAAGAATACTCCAGATTTTACCTGAATTCTTCTTGTACAAGAGCTGGCCAAGAATGCTGCGAATTTTCTCCCTAGGAAGGGTTTCCATCCCCCTCGAGACCTCAAATTGGCTACCAGTCGAAATGGCGCTACCACACGACTCATAGCCACTGAAGCTCGAGAGACCAGTCTCATCCAAACCGGTCATGTCGCAGTCCGAAAGCTGCTCGAGAGAAACTTCCGCGTCCCTCACAACAACCTTCGAACCGCGAGCTCCACTATCGGCCTCCTCCGAGTGGGGCCACTTTGATGCGACTGGCTTTGCTGGCTCTGGAGGAGGCAGCATCACCCGGTCCACCTTCGTCTTCCTCCTTCTCGTCCTCCTTTTTTTGCCTAGATGGCTACTCGACTCCTCGTCAGAAGTAGCCGTGTTTTCACGTGCCGACGTGGCGCCGTTTATAGCCATAATTTCTTTTGCCGCTAGGACAACTTCAGGCACCTTAACCACTGGCTGCTCCAAAATAGCAGGTTGAGTGCCGGCCGAAGGCTACTTCTCCAGATCCACTACTGTAGCAGTGGCTTCCTTCGAGGGAACCCTCGGTTCAGCCTTCTTCCCGGTTCTCCTGGGGCAGTCAGCAATAAAATGCCCTACCAAATGGCAAGCATGGCATTTCGCTTCGGTGCCAACGTCTATCCAGTGCCTCGAGCCGGATAAGCTCAGGTAAAAGCCCTTTGGAAGCGTACACCCCTTATTCAAGGTGATGGACGCCTCCCGGCTGGTACCGAAGACACCCCGCCCGAGACCCTCGTCCATAATTTTTAAGGGAATAGCACGAACGTTGCCATGAACCTTCCCAAATCTTCCCAAGAAATTTAGGAGGTCTTCATGGCAAGCTCGCATAGGGACCCGTGAAAACATGACCCTTGTGGGCTTTTCCCTGAGTGGGAACGGCACAAGGTGTCTACCATCCACCTCGATGCCCTCAAGCATAAGCTTGGTAGCACTCTCGAGGGTCGTGGTGTACACCTCAACCATTCCCCCAGCTATTATCCCCATGGAAAATAACTGCTCACGAGAGATGACCTGGAAGATCGCTTTCAGGTATGCGCTCTGAGGACATCTATTGATGTGCTCGAGCTGCATACCGTAGCTCTCATCCTGCCACCTCCCGTCGAAAAAAGCCTGCAGACCCGCACCGGTCTTAGGCCGAGGCTTACCAGCGTCCAATGGGGCTGGACGAGGAGTGATGCCCTTTCCTAAAATTTCAATGGTAGACTCTTTTTTACTGGAACTGCCACTTACCTGTGCATACGAAATCCCTGCGACTAACGCCGGGGATCGGGGTGCTGCAGCTGGTCCTGCTGGTGCCATTTGATTTTTATTCTGGCCAGTTGGCTTCGTGGTGGCCAGTGGTGGCCTCATCACAAGTCCGCTGGGCTTTGGCGCTGAAGACGAAGCCGTTTTGACGACTTCCGATAATTTCGGGGATTGTGATTTTCCTACAGGTGCTGCTGGGGTAGCAGCCATTGTAGTAGCTGACGTTCCAGGTACTTCTGGGACAGCATCCGCTGCCCTGGCTGCAGTCTTCTCCACGGAAGTTGGCTGAACCTCGTGTTTTGTGGCCTCTTGATTAGGGCCCTTAATGGCCTTTTCTGTGGGCCCTTTTATTATTATTTTTTTCGGGGAAGAAGAAGAATTTAAGCTCTTCTTCTTTCTTCCACTTGTTCTGAGGGGATCATCAGACCCCCCGTAATCGCTGCTGCTCGCACTCATTTTGAGTACGGCAGAGCAGTTTACACTTTATATGTTTATATATATATATTTTTTAAATGTTTTTCTTTATTTTCAGAAATGTCACTAGGATTTTTATTTTGTACACTTTTTCACAATTTTTTTTGATAAACTTTATATAAAATTCACTTCGGACGATTGTGGTTATTGCCCGCTATCGGCGGTAACACTCTTCTAGTTCTTTCGCTCTTTATTATTCCGGTTTTCGCGTTACTTTATCGGAGCTCAATTTGACGCGTCCGGTCACTGCGGCAATAATAATAATAATAATATAATATATAATATAAGAGACTGTAGTGCTCTAATAACTTGTCAAATAACTAAATTAAATCGAATCTGTAAGAATTTGCCTTGGTTGATTCTTATTCGCGAATATTTATTTGGGTTGAAATTTAGGATAATATTTATTAAAATTTTTGTAAAAGAAGTAAGGAAAAAATTTGTTTTTAATTATAATTAAATATATATCTAATATATATGTGTGATTATAGTATAGAAGATGTGGTAAAAGTACATGCACAAATTGGTCAATTTATGAAAACAAAAAATCCTAATTTGTACGTGCACAAATTTTGCAATTAAAAAATATAAATTCTAAATTTGTTGTGCAATATGAAAAGAAAAATTCGTTTTTCTTAAAAATGTTGTCTTAATCTTTTGTAATTAAATAAAATGAGCAGTTGCATCAGAATTTCTATCTCCAACCAAAATCTTTCTCCTGATCAATAGACTTAAGAATTGCTATTCCAGGGGATTGATTATTGGTTTATCGAAGTCCTCTGGCCAGCAAGTTCACGAAGCCTTACCGCAGAGGTCGCTTCGTGGAGTAGCGTATTTTGCGTACACTCGCAAAAAATAAAATTTTTTTTACACAAATCAGGAAAAATTTTGTAAGAGAAAAAAAAAGAAAAATTGTTTTCTTTTTCTACCTTAGTATTTATCCAAGTATTGGCTTTTAGTTCCGATAGCTGTAGATGATGTTGCTAGAGATGTGATATTTGGAGTCCTTTGTCAGGCGTTTTCGTTTTTAATAATGTTGCTGAGGAATGAAGATAATGATGATGATGATAGTGAAGATACGTCGCGCGTCCGGGATGACGATTTCTTGTAGTCTTCCTTCTGGGAATCGTCTTAGTGAGGCAGGGATGAAGCCTCCTTGGGTTTTACGGTGAGCGCTTAGGCGCTTAAACTTTTCACGCCTCTAAATACCTCCTGGGTACCCGGGATATTATTTTTTTTTTGGTATTATTTTATTATTTTTTTTTCTTTTATTTTAAGAAAAAGAATTATTTTTATTTATTTATATATTTTTTATTACACTGACTTGGGTTGAGTTCCGCTGCCACCAAAATGTTGTGGTTTAAGTGCCGTGCTCGGATCGGAGAGCACTTAACCTGATATTAATAGATAAACACTTTTTTTGATAATTTTAGGTCATTTATATGAAATAATCTGGTATTAATAGTTAAACACTTTTTCTGATAATTTTATGTCATTTATATGAAATATGAAATAATCTAGTATTAATGGTTAAACACTTTTTCTATGATTTTATAACACTTGTATGAAGTAATTGGGTATTAATAGTTAAACACTTTCTCTTTAATTTTGTAACATTTGTATGAAATAATGTGGTATCGATAGTTAAACACTTTTTCTATAATTTTGTAACATTTGTATGAAATAATGTGGTATCGATAGTTAAACACTTTTTCTATAATTTTGTAACATTTGTATGAAATAATTTGGTATTAATCGTTAAACACTTTCTCTTTAATTTTGTAACATTTGTATGAAATAATGTGGTATCGATAGTTAAACACTTTTTCTATAATTTTGCAACATTTGTATCAAATAATTTGGTATTAATCGTTAAACACTTTTTGCATAATTTTCTAAAAACAACTCCCCGAGGTTTCGGCAAATTGCGCCCAGGTACCCACGATATCTTTAAAAGCTTTTTTTTAATTATCTTTGTGCTTTCTCACGACGTTGAAAAATCGTACGTGAGAAAATGCACAAAAGTTTTGATGCAAGCTATATGCATCTATGCAAAACTGAAATCCGATATGCACTTGTGCGCCCGTCTTGAAATATCATTTTAAGAGGGCGCGAATAATTTTTGATAATTGTATGTATGTATGTACATACAATTAGATTGGATTAAGTAGGTAATGTACGTATGTACATAGTACACACGGAAAAAAAAGTAAGAAGACACTGTATGTAGGTAAGTGTGCATACCGTGTGAGTGGAATGTGTGTCTGATAACAAAATGCAATTTATGCTAAATTGCATTTTGTTATAATGTGGGAATGCAGTTCTGAATGCATTTTGAATTTTTTATTGAAATTTAAAAATGAAATAATTTTTCAGGGTCAATTAGTGGTACATCAATATATCGTATTGGACGATATATTGATTTATCGGTATTATGGTTGTTATTAAGGTTTGAATGTCAAGGGACGTTATAATGAAAACTCAGCTTGTTTTAATAAAGTTTTAATAATTACTAAATTGATTCCACAGCTGGACAATGTTCTCTTTACTAGCTTCAAAGCAGAAGTGATTAAATTTGCAACTGAACAATGCACTGCTAGCTTCAGTGCATGTAAAATTTAACGAGAGTCTCAATTCAAAACGAGACCGGTTTTATTGATAAAGCTACAAAAAATTAAGCGGTACATTTCAAGCAAGAAAAGATGAAAAATAGCAATAGTCTGCAAGTACAAGATAATTTAACCTTGAACTAATTTGATTATCATAGCAGGGTGAATGACTGGATGTGCAAATGATGTAATGGTCGGTAATGCTTGTATGAATCGACGTATCGTAATCGTTGATGACAATTGTTGCTGATTCTAAACAGTTGTGATTCGGGGCATTGGGCACCTGAGTCACAACAATTCTCGCCCAATATATTACGAATCTTTTCTGTGTTCACTCTATAGAATTTCTTATGGCTAAGCTTTAGAACTCTGGCGATAAAGTTTTTGGCTGTGTTCATTTTCTGTTGCTCAGGATGACAAGATTTGTAGTGCAAACCCCTACCTGACGCCGTTGGTTTTTGGTACCAGTCCGTTATTATTGAATTATTTTCTCTTATGACTATAACGTCTAAGTACGGTAGAGATCCCATACTCTCTTCTTCTACAGTGAACTGTAGTTTAGGTTGGTAACCATTAAGAGTCTCAAGTATAGCAGGCAGATATTGATGTGGCAATATGGAGAAAAGGTCGTCAACATATTTGATTAAAATACGTGGCTTGATTTCCATTTTATCGATGGAGATCGTTAATAATTCCTCCATTATAATGTCCGCTAATATTGGAGATAGGGGCTACCCATTTCTTCAGGTATGGCTAATTAAACCTCTTTCTACACCAAAAAGTTACGCTAGAAGCAGCACTGATCCACAGCTACATGCATGCAAACAAACAGTAGAGGAAGAGGAAAAATAGTAACTCTGGCGAAATAGCGTTAGTTGGGAGGGTATTCTAGTTACACGAAAAGCCTAGTGTGATTTCTATTTCAATTTATTGCTACAATACTAACAAGTTAACGCGACGACGTTCCCCAGGCCCGACGTGTCTCGGTTCAGGTTCGGTACAGGCCTCCTCAATTTTACAGCAGTGTGGAACCTTACTTCGCAGACACGAGTCCTTCCATCTCGTCCGGGAAGAATTGGCCAATATATATAAGATGTAGCCCGATCATTCACGATGACGACATATCCTATTTTTAAATTAAAATATGTTCCAGAATGGGGGTGAACGGATCTTAACAGATGCAGAGTGTCCAATTCCATATTTTCCAAAATATATTGGCCATCCGAAGGCGCAATATCCATATTTGGCGAATATTTTTGTCGGAGACCCCATTAGTTTCTGACATAATAGTTGTTGAATTGATGCCAGTTAAAATATTCTACGGCGTTAAAGGCGATAAATCCAATGGATCGTTACTAATGTATGTAAGTGGTCTACAATTAATCACTGCTTCTACTTCTGTCAGTAATGTTTGAAGTTGCTCAATATTTGGCACAGCTGGGACAATCGGTACTCTTAAGACTTCCTTAACACAGTGAACTAATCTCTCCCAGC
This sequence comes from Dioctria linearis, assembly GCA_963930735.1. Lineage (NCBI taxonomy): Eukaryota > Metazoa > Arthropoda > Insecta > Diptera > Asilidae > Dioctria > Dioctria linearis. Next base: position 85,927,071 of record OZ005744.1, read on the forward strand.
ATCCCCCGCACCATGGGGCACGCTGGACAATAAATTTCCAGATAATACCTTGATTGTTAATATAACCAAGGTGCTCTTCCGACTTCAAGATATTTCCCAGATATTTTAACTCCATAGAGGCACCCTTAAAGGTAGCCGCATTATCTGAAATAATAACAGCAGGTACACTTCGCCGAGAAATACAGCGCCGCAAATCCAATAAACAATTTTCGGTACTTAAACTTGAGACGAGCTCTAAGTGAATACCACGAACGAATGCGCAGGTTAACAGCATTATGTAAATCTTGCAAGTCCTCTCTGCGGACGGTGATGTCCTTACATATAGGGGTCCTGCAAAATCGACACCTGTATTCTCGAAAGACCTTTAGGCCTGCTATCTTTCCTTGGGTAGTAGGGTAGTAGGTTGCGCACCTGATTTTTCACGAATTCTTTTACACATTCTGCATGGATTGACAACAGTTTAAATTAGTTTGCCACCTCTAGGTATACAAAATCATCCTCTTATTCTCGAAAATACAATATTAATTCCCCCGTTTAGCACTTTCATGCATTTCAACAACTAAAGGTCTCGTTAGATGCAAACTCTTTGGAAGTATTTATTAAATATACCGATATCAAGTTATCCCCCACTTTAGGAATACAACTCCCTACTCGTAAGATTCCCAACTCGTCAATAATAGGATTCAACATAAGTAACTCTAATAATGGATTAATTTTTGACTTTTTCAATAAAACACTTATTTCTTCACTATATTCATGCTCCTGCACGTGCTATATCCAGTTGTTTTCAGCACAGTGCAATTCGGGGGGTATTAGGTAGACCATTTCTTTCGGTTATCTTCTAAACCGCAGAACATTTGCTGTGATGCGCAATATATGTCGGTATCTACTATAATCTAAGTAGAATTTGTTCTTTCAATTGAAGTATTGAATCCCCGTTTATCGCTATCAAAGGCTGGTGTGTCAATCACTATTTCAACATCAGGCCAGTTAGTTTCAATAATCTATATAGAAGAAGTAACTAAATACCTACTTTCCATCTGTTTTTAACGTCACGTCACCTGTAAGTAAGAAAGACTCTGCTGGTAGCGCAGGGTCTCGTAGTTCAGATTAGGAGGTATTGCGCTTACCACGGGTGGGGACGCAAAGTAATAACTAGAATGTTGCTACTTGAATTCTTTGATCAAGACTGTGTCTTTTTGTACATTTGCATTGTTTTTATAATAACTAATTATTGGGAGCAATTATTGCTTATTTGTGTTATGCTAGGTTTTTTGACCTTTTTTTTAGATATCTACACGCAGTTTTATTTAATATGAGTTCATATCCAATTTTGTGTTCAGGTTTGAACACCATCAATACCTGTTGTGAGTAAGTCGGCAGGATTATCTTTTCCAGGGCAATATCTCCAATTCGATAACTCGGATTTCTCTCTTGATTCCTTTGCTCGATTCAATATATATGGCTTCCAATTTTTGGTATCTTTATGCAACACAAAGCAATTTTGGAATCAGACCAAAGCACGCACATGTGTAATTTTAAGATTTTCTTTTAAATAAAACTTCAAGCGTGCGGCAATTAATGCTGCTGTCAATTTTAAGCTTGGAAACGTCAATATTTTATTCCCATCTTCCTGAGGGGTGCAACTCAACTGCGTGAGCACATATATTTAACCTTAACCTGACCGTCTTATAAAAGCATCGTAAGTAATCAACCGCATATGACACTGATTATTCCTCTTGAACCTAAGAAACATCGCGGCAGAACCATATTCTTTAAATCAGAAAAGTCAGCGAAACAGCTATGAAAGATCCCTAAAGTTCTAGTAGCAAGGCAACGTCCCAATCCCGCTTCCTTCGTCATATTAGTAGAAAGAGGATCTTTAATTTGATTATAGATGGGCCGAGAACACCCAAGGGTAGTATAAGTAGTATAAGCTGCAGCACAGCTTTCTTAGTCCCTCCTAAGTAGTGCTTCGTTAGAAAATTTCGTATGGAGCAACTACTAATTCGTCACTGGATGTATACCATAACTAACTTATTACATTTTGGATATGTGGAACTTCATTCTCGATATAGGAATCCCGGACTATGGCATCATTGCTATTTCATTTACGAAGCTCCATAGATACCTTTCCCATGATTTCATTTGCCTTCTAATAGATCGTTAAGGCCGTTGATCGATCAGCAATACCTGCCACCAGGTCGTCCATATAAAATGACTGCTGGAGTATAGAGCTAGTCTCTGGTGTGATTATTAATCATAGCCCCTTATAGAAATGGACCAACTTTTACTCCGAACGTCACCCGAGCTATTCGATATTCCTGTAAGGAAGGAAGATTATTCAGAGAATTAATAGATTCCTTAAACCAATAAAACCGATATGAGTTTCAATCTTCCTCTGCAATTATACCAATTTCTCCTATTCTAAATTTAAGTAGTATTGTTAAAACATCAGGTAACATATTTGGACCGGCTAATAAGCAATTATTAAGTGAAGCATTATTACCTGTTCTGGCGGAGGCATCAAATACGATGCGCTGCTTTGATGTTGCTTTATCCTATCGATTAATAGGATGATGTGACATATAATAAGTATATATGCGAATCTCTTACTTCAGCGGTACTAAACGTTTCGGCGATACAGTTCAAAATGTGCACTTGGCTTTATCGTACCGTAATAACTTAGCTGGTTCCCTTGATAGTTTCACTAAACTCTTAAACCTCTTCATTACTACTTCACGATAATTGTCCATATTTAAATGATTGTCTTTCCACTGCAATTTTGCTAAGTACCATTCACCGCGTTTGTAAACATAATTATAAAATTTTCCATATTTAAAATTGTCACAATTTCAGCAGAGATACCAATGGAGTCTAAATGTCAAAATTTTTTCCCTCAAATTTCTCAAAACAGCACACATGTAGCGATGTAGTCCAAGAAGTTCTTAATATCTCTCAAATTCGTCTTTATTCGTTGAGTTTCATTATACAGAACTTGCCACTAGTAATATGACACAATCAGTAAATTAATTCCATCCTCCTGATAACTTGCTATACGTGCATCTCTAAATCTAATTCAGCGAATTCCAAATTATCTGCGGACGGTACCGACAAAACGACAATAAAACTCATATTGGCTCCGCAAAACAATCCCAACAATGTTACACTTTTGCATTGGTGTGCAGGATTTACTGCCAAATTGAAGAATACGTATATCTTCCGTCCAAACTAGTATTATATTAAGCTTTTGTGAAATTCTCGCCTTTATATGTATGAACGCTGAGCACCACCATCGATGACAAGACGAATGATTGCAGCCTGAGAAAAGTTTATCGTTGATGAAATAAATGCTGACTGCTGCGTCCCACTACACAAGCTTACAGTTTTATGCGATGTGCTTTCGGTTGGATTAATTTGCAACTGCGTCGACGATGATGATGCTTTCCGGTTGTGGTTATGATCACAACTTGACCGGGAATGGCTGTCATTGCAATCGCTACATCGTATGGATTTATTGTTGCAGAATTTGGAACTTTGTCCGAGCTGAGCATCTGCCATTTCGCTTAAATATTTCTTTTCGCTGGGATAGAGTAACCGGCTCGATACATGTTGGTGTTGCATGATTTGTAAGCTTAAAGAAAATATACTCTTCTTACCATTCTCGATAATTGGACGTCAATAATTCCGTTGCAATAAATAAAAGATCCTTTTCTTCTCCTAAGAGCAATATTTCTATTTATTTTTTTTTTCACTTTTCCTATAGGTACAATATTCCTATTTACTTTATAGTTCACTTTTCTTTTTATGGTTCACTTTTCTATTAAGTACAATATTTCTATTTATTTTATTTCAACTTTTTATGCGCGAACATCTCTCGGCGGTTTTTAAAATCGAATTCCTCCAGGTTTGGGCTTGCTGCCCCCAGGTACCCATGATCACTTGCAAAATTTTTTTTCTTTAGCTTTTTCACGACGATGAAAGATCGTACGTGAGAATATGTGAATTATTTTATGTGCATTTAATTTGCACGACAAAAAAAGAATATCCGATTACACGGCATATAGGTAGGTATACCGTATGAGTGCAGTATATTGTATGAGTGAATTTATGCTAAATTGCATTTTGTCACGACATGCAAATGCATTTTTAAATGCATTCGAAATTTATGAATGCAAATGAAAAATTTAAATGAAAATTTAAATTTAAATGATTTTGCGTTTTCAGGGTCGAATTTGCAATACATCAATATATTGCATAGGAAAATATATTGAGGTATTGACTATATGGTTGTGATTCGGGGCGATATGTACCTGAGTCACAACATCCCTCCCCCTGGGGAGAAGAAAATTTTATTCTGTTGAGAAGAAAACTTTCTTTCTCAATAAAGATTATGATTTAATACATAATATGATTATATAAAAAGAATATACTTGCTAGATATTGGATAATTTTAGATTGGAGGACATATAATAATTTGAATTGTATATTTCTAACTTACTTATTGTATTAATTAATATAAGTTTTAATTTTAATGCTTTTTTTTTAGAGGGTGGAATTTAGGAATATTATAGGAAATATATTTGCTTATAATATTTATATCGGCTATTTATTTATTTTATAAAAAGAAATCATGGTACCATTATTAATAAACTTAGTAGTAATTATTATCTACATATTAGTTACATTAGATTAAAAGAAAATATTATTTATTTTATTTATCATGCTATATAAGTATTCATTTTTATTTCTTATATTTACTTCCAATTGTAAAGATTATCAAATAATATAAATAGTACTAACTTAACAAAAGAAACTATCATTTTTTTTAATTAATCTCCTTTTGTTTCGTATTCTAAATAGCTAAAATTCCCAAACACACTTAGAAAAATAAAATTTGGAGGGGAAAAAGATATCAGAGTTGTTAGTAAAAATTAGGGGAAGAGAAGGTTACTTTTTTATGTTTTTTTTTGGTTATTATTTGTAATTATTGCATTTATATTCCTGTACTTAAAATGTTGGATATTTGTTGATTAAAAGCATATATAGTGTATATATTTAACATATATTATAACATTAATTGGAGAGAACTTCTTCAGTTTTCCTGTTGGGAGCAGGAGTTATGTTAAACCTTATTTCCCTTGGTGCAGGCGTAATCATATCTTCCAGTTCTTGTTCTGGAAGTGTATTTATAGATTCACGGGTTTTTCGATTGAATTTAATATAAAAATAAACGCAGGCAACAGAGATGATTAAAGCAATAGTCACATATGATATAGTATAGTGGTGAATATGATGATTGTTTATTGGATTGAGCGGAAATAATTCCTGCTCTTTTTGGGAATGGATGGATTCCAGAAGGCTCTCTAGATCCGTGTTTGTTGTATTATTTAAGGGATTTGTTTCTATAAGCGTTTCTATGGGAGAAGACGTCATATTCCATATTATATTGGAAATGTTTACTGTTGGGATGAAATGGGTATTGAATTTGGACATTTTTACGTTATGTTCGTGCAGGATGAATTCCTTGCATTGTTCTAATTCCATGTAGGATTTGTGAACTGATATAATCTTTACAAATAATATCTATATGGAGGGATCCTGTTAAAAGATCTATTAACTCTGACTGGGAAATCTGGTATCCGAATGCCATTAATGAGACCATTGAAATGAGTGATTCAATTTCAATGGACATTTTGTTATCCAATGTTCTGTTTTCCATTAATGATATAGGTATCTGCATTGAAACTAACTTTTTATGCATTACCATGAATTCCTTTTCAATTGCGGCTTTAGTTTTGTTGAAAATGTTTGCGGTTGCTTCGACTATCGCGGCTTGGCTTTTCATAAATAATAGGAGGGAGTTATGGTTAAGGGTGAGATTGCGGATTTGTTCATCATATAGCTTGGCATCATCTGCGTCTAATGTGCCGAATAGGGCTTTGGAGATTGAGCCTATTGCATTAAGTAGTGCTTTTTGTTTCCTATTTTGGGTCACAAATAACGTGTTCTTGTTTTCTATGTTTGCTAATATAAGGTTAATTTGTAACAACATACCGTTACAAGTGTGGGCTATCACTGAATTGCTATTGAGTTTCTGGCAAGTTGCTGTTATCTGCTGTGCGATGAACTGGATATTCCTAAATTCTAATTTGAAATTTTCCAGGTCGTAGAATGTCACTTATTTCCACTCGATGGTGTAGGAATTGGCTCCGCCAATTTCCACGAAGTAAATACCTGCACTGGTATTTAGTTGGTTTACCTCTATTCCTGAGCCGTAGGTGAAAGGGATGCAAAGTAGAATGAATGTAATTTACATCATTTTGGAAACCTGAAAGAGGACACGATGTTAATATATCTGAATGATGTTTGAAAATGATGAAGTTGAAACTCTGGGAAAAGTTTTAGGTCATTGTTATGGACTCTTTTGTTATTATTATTGATTTTAATAGTGGAATTTTCGTTGGAATTAATATCCATTATCTCATACGGTCCTGACCATAGTGGTGATAATTTGTTCTCTCGAACTGTGCTATTAAGTTGGACTTTATCACCTACCAAAAAGGATTTTTGGACGCAGCTTTTGTGGTATTGCAATTTTGATTTTTCTTTGTTTACCATGGCTATGTCCTTAGCTATTTTGAAGCTATTCTGTAGACGCAATTTTAACTCGTTTGCATAATTGTCATAATTATAGCAAACGGTTAGAGACGATTTTAAATTATTTGGGATTTCGGCTTGGAATCCGTATAGGAGTTCGCGTGGAGTATAGTTAGTACTCGAATGAGGGGTGGTATTGTATAAAAACATGGCATAAGGAATCCATGTATCCCAGTCTTGTGGATCTTTTGCTACATAAGATCGGAGATATTCTGCTAAGGTTCTGTGGATTCTTTCCAATGCACCATTCGTTTGAGGGTGACGTGGAGTAGTTTTCAGCCGTTTTATTCTCAGCAGGTTAGATACCTCGGCGAACATGCCAATTATGAGGTTAGAACCTTGATCTGTGGGGCTACTTTCTGGAATACCATGTCGACAAACTATTGTTATCGTGAAGGCTTCCGCTAATGTCTTAGACTCGGTGTCGACTATGGGCATAGAGTCAGAAAATTTTGAAAAGTCGTCTTGAAATGTAAGGATGTATTTGTTTCCTGAATGTGAAATTGGGAGAGGTCCTACAACTTCTAGGTACAATCTTTCTAAAGGTTTGGAGCTTATGCTCGAGATTTTCATAGGAATTTTTGGGTTCCTGGATACTTTGTTTACCTGATAAAGTTTATATTTCCTTACGTATTTAATAATATCGTCTGACATGCCAGACCAGTAGAATTGCTTTTTGATACTTTTAATTGTGCCGGAAACGCCTTGATGGCCTCCCGTCCGTAATGAATGAAAAAATTTTAGAACTTGTTCGATGTCATTAATGTCGGATAAGTATTTAATCGAATCTTGATGGAGTTTGATGTTTATTTGTTTATTAGCGAAGATCTGGGTAAAAGCGTTTTTGATAATTGTTGGATTTTGTGGGTCTAATATCGGGAAGGAGATATTTATTTGTTTTAATTGATTTGCTTCTGTGTATGAGCAGATCTTAGTTAAAATCTTTTCGAGCTCTGATCTATTTTTCGGGATCGGCAAGGTAAATTAATCTTTGAAATTATTATTTCGGAGTATTTTTTTTTTTGAAGAAGTTCAGTTCAGTTTCTGAAAGTGGGGATTTATCTGAAAATTTTAGTTTCGAATCCAACACTCTTTCAAGTTCTTGCATTGGCAAGATGAAAAATTTAGGATTCGCATTTTTAGACAATAGTAATGGGAAATTTGTCTCAGTTATTATGACTGAGGAATTGTTCACTTGGGATGGAGTTGGATTTTGATTAATCCCACTGGTGTTGGGATTATTCGAATTCGCCTGAGCTCTAGCTTGATTCCTTGTTAGCACATTTACGCAGGTGGTAGGTTCTGCGAAATTTTCGATACTATCTGGAATAGCTCTACTGAGAGCGTCGGCATTTGTGTTGAGCTTGCCTCTTGAGGAGTGGTCTTTCAGATTCATGAGCCATGCTAATGGTTTATGGTCAGTTATAATTGTGAACTGTCTACCATAAACGTATGGTCTGAATTGCTCAACTGCGAAAACGATAGGTAAGAGCTCCCTTTTAATTGTTGAGTAAAGAGTTGCCGTACCTTTGTGAACTCGCTCACATAGGCGATTGGATGATCTCCTTATTCATCAGCTTGAGAAAGAACAGTTTCGATGGCGATGTCACTGGCATCAGTGGTGACAAAAAATTCTTTGTAAAAATCGGGATATGATAGAATTGAAAGGGACATCTTTCTTTAAAATATTTGTAAGTGCTTTTGGTATTTTTGTAAAGTTTGGTATAAAGCGGCGGTAGTAGGCGACGAAACCAAGGAAGGCTTTAATATCTCTCTTTTTGGTGCTGGGATAGGACTGAACTGACTTGATTTTTGCTGGGTCTGGTTTGACTCCATTTTCTGTAATTATGTGCCCTAAATACATAATTTCCTTTTTTAGGAAATGGCATTTGTCGGGTTGAAGTTTGAGGTTGAAATCACTAAGGCGGCTAAAAACTGCTGATTGGGCGATGATCTTAAAACTGCTTGGTACGTCACTTTGCCATTGCAACAGGTGCAATATTATGTTGAACACTCTAACCACATATCAAATAGCCGCACATGCTATTCTAGATACTGTGTTTAATAACTGCACGACACGTTATGCTAGTTTTTCCAATACTTGATTCAGAAAGCTACCTGTATTGAGAGGCTCCAGCTCACAAAAATTATGAAGGCCAAACATTCAACTTCAAATTTTATTTAAATTAAAATTACAAGAAAAACTGGTGACCATCCGCACTTGATAAAGTCCAAAAAATATGTGAAGGCACCCGATCTTATTGCTGGATGTAAAAACAAAAAAAGAGAAAAGAATGTATGTCACCGTTAGCAACTGGGTTCAATGAAGTGGAAATGGTTGACAATACAATACAATCATGTGAGTGTATGTATATAAAACATTAGATGTACCAGCTATTGAGCTAAATTTAAACTATTCGAGCAAATAGAAAATGATTAGCATTAATGCTACAGTGTTGCCAATGCAAATTATGTGGTTTTTTCACAAAAAAAGAGTTTCTATAAAAATATAGCAAAAAAGGTGATTAGGCTCGAACATCCTCCCCCCGTTAAGAACACTGCTTCTTAACTTGTTGGCAGTTTAAACAGCTTATTAACAGCACGCTTGAGCATGCCCTTCTTTGTCCGTAACGTAACCACTCGTACTAGGCCATCTTCACCTGGATATGTTGCCTCTACTCTACCTAATAACCATCTTGAAGGAGGGAGATTATCGTCGCTGATTAAAACGAATTCGTCTTTTTTGAGTGAGTCCACATTTTTTCGCCAGTTAGGTCTCTCCAGCAGAGATGAAAGATACTCCAACCGCCACCTTTTCCAAAACCCTTGTACCATGGTTTGGAGTTGTTGCCAGCGCCCCAAACGAGATGTTGATGTTTCGGTTAAATTAGGCTCTGGTGATGTGGTGAGGGGCTCACCAATCAAAAAATGACTTGGAGTTAAGGCATCATAGTCATCAGGATCCAGAGTCAGCGCACAATAAGTTCGAGAGTTCAGGATCGCTTCGATTTGATATGAAAAGGTTGTCATCCCTTCGAATGTGAGAGTGTTGTCGCCCAGCACACGTTTCATATGCCATTTAACAGCTTTCACATTGACTTCCCACAGACCACCAAAGTGAGGAGCGTTTGGTGGGATGAAGCTCCACGTGATTCTGGATTGAGATAAGAAATAACAAAATGTTTCATTAGTATTATTGCATAACACAAATTTGTGAAATTCATTAAGATATCTTTTTGCTCCAACGAAGTTCGTTCCGTTATCGGAATACATATTGGGCGGTATTCCACGGCGAGCAATAAACGACGGATTTCTGCAATGAACGCCTCCGTGCTAAGGCTAGTGACAAGCTCCAAATGCAGAGCTTTACTTGCTAAACAAATAAACAGTGCTATATAAGCTTTATACGTTTTTGCTCTTCTACCAGTTTTGGTTTTGAGAAAAGTGGGCCAGCATAATCTACTCTGACTTTGAGAAAGGCTCTGTTTGCAGTTACTCTGTGCACGGGTAGATTTCCAATTAGCTGTGTCGATCTAACCGTTCTTTGCCGAAAACACGTTCCGCAGTTCTTTGACACTCGTCGAATCAAATCTCGAACTCCAATAAGCCAGTACCTTTGACGCAGTATAGCGATAAGCAGAGTAGTTCTTGGATGCTGGTAAGTTCAATGAATCTCGTTGGCTAACAGCTCTGAGAGGGCGCACTTTTTAGGTAATATCATATGATGTTTCGCGTTGAAGCTTGCTTGAGATTTCTGAAATCGTCCTCCCACTCTTAAGACCCCATCTTGATCGAGAAATGGACTTAATGATTTCAATGAGCTCTTCTTGGAAATGTTTTGGCCAGTTATTAGCTGCCTAATTTCTGATGAAAAGTGTTGTTCTTGAGTACACCTTATACAGACTACTGTTGCTTGAACAATATCTCGAGCACAAAGATATCTAGATTTCCGTTTATCCTTTTCAACCTTGCTGTTAAAGGCGCAAAAAGCTACAATTCTGATTAATTTGGAATACGATGAGACTCGACTGATGGCTTTTGAGAATGCATCTTCAGAAAGTCCTTGAAAATTTGATGAAATGATCTTAGTACGCTCCTCTTGAGTAATGTTGTTTTCGGAGCACGGCTGAGTGTTAGGCCATTTGCTGGGTTCTTGTGAAATCCAAGTTGGTCCCTTCCACCATAACTGCAGACTGGGTAGATCTCGAGGTGCAACCTTGAGGCTGTATCAGCCAGATTTTGCTTGGAGGGAACATGGCGCCAATGAAAACGAGGTACAGCTTCCAGAATTCCAGCCGTCCTGTTGGCAACATAAGTTTTCCACCGTCGAGGCACATTCGAAAACCAAGCTAAAACTATTTGAGATTCCTTCCAGGTGTATAAGGTGACGTCCTTTAAATCAAGGGAATTCTTAATTTTTTCTATCAATCGCACGAGCAGTAAAGCGGCACAAAGTTCCAATCTTGGTAATGAAATTTGTTTCAGGGGTGCGACCTTAGTTATGGCTGCCACAATTCGGACTTCTGCCTTGCCTTGGGCGTTGATCGATCTGCAGTAAACGACAGCTCCATATGCACTCTCTGAAGCATAGGAGAAGCCATGCAGCTGTATGTTGGTCGGGGTGGACCAAATCTGCCGCGGGACCTTTATTCGCATCAGTTAGGGTAGCTGTGATTTCCAGCATACCCACCTCTGCAGAATTTCAGAGCATAATTTATCATCCCAATCATACTTGGATGTCCACAGTTCTTGAAAGAGAATCTCAAATATAACTACTGTTGATGCCAGCCATCCTAACTGATCGAATATTCTCGAAGACTCCGACAAAATAGTTCTCTTTGAAACACGCTCTGAGACAATTAAAGAAACAGTAAATGAAAATATGTCTTCCTTGTGGTTCAATAACACACCAAGCACTTTGGTTACTTCTGGATTGCTGTCTATCTTCATGCTGGAATTAATTTCAACTGAAGAATCCTCCTTCACCAGGTCAGGTGAATTGGACTTCCATTTAGTGAGATGGAAATCTCCAGATTCAAGTATATCTGTGATCTGTGCTTTCAATGAAAGTGCTTCGGAGAGAGAGATTCGCATCCACTAAGCAAGTCGTCATCGTAAAAATCTGATTGTATGATGGTGGACCCTTTTGGGAATTTTTCCTTACTGTGTTCTCCAATTTGATGTAGAACTCTGGTTGCCAGAAATTGTGCAGATACAGTACCATATGTAACAGTCTTTAGTCTATAATGATCAATTGAAGAAGAGGGGCTTTCACGCCACACGATGCGCTGGTAATCTCTGTCAACAGGGTTCACCAACACCTGCCGATACATCATTTTGACGTCAGCAGAAAAGGCAATTTTTAATTTTCGGAAACTCAACAGTAGTGCGAGCAGGTCGCGTTGAGTTGTAGGACCCACCATTAATTTTTCATTTAACGAAAGTCCGGAAGAAGTTTTACAGGATCCGTCAAACACGACCCGAATTTTTGGCTCTGGTGAACTTTTAAGAACTGCATGATGCGGTAGATAGTAACAATCTTGCAGAGTCTTGTTTTCTTCTGCCTTAGGGATGACCTCCATGTGCCCCAATTCTATGTACTCTCGCATAAAACTAACATATTGTTCTTTGAACATATGGTCCTTTAGAAACATCTGTTCCATGGCAAATAATCTTTTAACAGCACTGGCCTTAGATTCGCCAAGTTCAAGAGTTGAATTTTTTAATGGCAAGGAAACAATATATCTATCTTCTTAGTTACGTGTCACATTCTGTACAAAGTACTGCTCAGACTCAGCTTCTTCTGCTGTCAATGGCGATATTCCTTGACTAACTTCCTCAGTTTGCCAAAATCTTTGCAACGTCTGATCTATATGTTCAATAGTTGTGGTTAGACTTAATGTTTGAGCAGTTATGAGTAGGTCCATATGCTTGAGATACATGCGAAGGAACTGTCTGTGCACTAGTCGAAATGTGTAGCAGTGGATGATGTTGACCATTGCATAACTTGCAATGTACCTTGGAACGACAAGAACGCGCTGTGTGATTTGTTCCAAGACATTTAAAACAAAGAGATTTTGAGAAGACGAAAGCCTTTCGATTCTCAACTGACTCAGCTTTAAAGGTATCACAAAGCCGATGGTATTTTCTGAATTTAGGACACGACAGTGTAGTTGACGATGCTTGTTCTGACAAAGAAGTGGCAAAAAATGTTTTCACAGGAACTGTTACCCTTTTGCCCAAAGCCGTGCACGTCTCCAACGCATCGCATCGATTGCTTAAAAAATTTAAAAAATCTTGGAATGTCGGAGAATCTATCTCTATCACCTTTGTTGCCCAAAGCTCCTTCGTTTCATTGTCTACTTTAGATAGAGCTAAATAAATAAGCCAAAGATCCTTGCTTTCAGCTTGATTCGCATTTAGACCTCGTATAACCTCCTCGAAAGTATCATACAGACTTCTCAAAGATTTTATTCCAGGATGAATTATAGAAGGATGATTCGTGAAAGTTCTAATTAACGAATTTATGATTTGGTTTCTTTTGTCAAAACGTTTGTTTAGTTTAGCCCATGCTTCATCATAATTAGCATCACTTATGGTGAGATGTTTAACTACAGCACTAAATAAAGTTTCCGACTAAATATCCCTTAAGGTGTTGAAGTTTTTGCGTGGCAGTTAATGAGGGATTATTATGCACAGATGCCTCAAAGAGGTCCTTAAAGGACGGCCATTCAGAGTATTCTCCAGTAAAAGAAGGAACATTTAGCTTGGGTAGTCGAGCGGTTGGGGCAGCTTGACTTGAATTGAATGGTGCAGATGTATTAGTAACATTTCGTTGATTCAAAGTTTGGAAAAAACCTTGCTGCTGTGTCATGAACTGACTCATGGTAGAATTAAACTGTTCGGCGAATGAGGTATCAATATTATCACGTGGAATTGGAATTCTTGTATTAAGGACACGAGTTAATGCTGACTTCGTTTCATAGTAGGTACGCTCATATTCTTCCTTGTTAGAACCTTGATTTTCAAACAATTACAGATTGTCTTCAATTGATTGGAACTTATTTCACGCATCATCTAAACTTTTCAAAAGAACATAAATGTCTTGAGACGGAAAATTTTCGGCTATATTCTCAGAAAAGCCTTTTAAGTGCGTTAGACTACCCTTTATTCTAACCCGTTTTTTAATTAAAAATTGTGCGTCCATGACGGAGCTATTTCAGATGGGAATAAAATCGAAAAGCTTGGCCGTGGAGTATAAATGATTGCAGAGAATTGTCTATTTGAAATCACAAACATTAGCTTACATATGTATGTATGTCAATGCGCAAGTTATACTGTGATTTCTTGGCTTAATAAAAAAAGATACACTTATGTATTGTATCGCAGTTTCACTAGCTAAGTATGTATATTGAAGCACGTGAATCGAATTTAGTTCTTATGTACATGTCTATTTCAATGAAAATTCTGTACATACATACATCGCTCGTAATTTCAACGGAATATCAAATTATAATTTTATAATTTATTGAAATATGTTCGTATATATGTAAATGCTCAAAAAGATCTGTATTAAAACACAACAACAATATATTTTAATGTCTCAGCAAACATACTGTACCTCATTGTAATTGAAATGCACTGTAATGTTGGGTACCACCTTGATTATTTCTTCACACGTGGACTGTATTTTAAAGCGAAATTAAATCTATTTTTTCAATTGTTCTGACCAGTTATTTTATGTTAATTGGTTGATTCGATGAAAACACTGCTATTTTCACTGACCAGATTCTATCATCAAACGTAATACATATTAGTTCATCACATGTAAAATGTGTGCATTGAAATTTCTTAAATTTTATAATACAAATTTATTTTTCAGATTCCCTTTATGTGAATCTATAGTAATTTTTCTTTGTCCATCTCGTCGCAGAGAATTTTATATTTTTAGCACAGATGTATCACCGTTATCTGATACAGTGATATCAAAGTTTTGTTCTCACCGCTTTTCACAATACACTTGCTCACATATATATTTTATTAAAGTTTTATGCACTTAAGTTTTTTGATTATTTAAAATATGATCATGAATAATAAGCTTGTAAAATTTAAGCATAGATATATTTTCAAATTAATCAAGTACATGCATGGAAAGTGAAATATGTGTACTTATCTTGCAATTGTATTAATGTTGATAGATGAATATCCGGCTCGAAGAACCAGCAATGTTTGGGCGATGATCTTAAAACTGCTTGGCACGTTACTTTGTCATTGCAACAGGTGCAATATTATGTTTGACACTCTAACCACATATCAAATAGCCGCACATGCTATTCAAGATACTGTGTTTAATAACTGCACGGCACGTTGTGCTAGGTTCTTCCAATACTTGATTCAGCAAGCTACCTGTATTGAGGGGCTCCAGCTCACAAAAATTATGAAGGCAAAACTTTCAACTACAAATTTTATTTAAATTAAAATTACAAGAAAAACTGGTGACCATCCGCACTTGACAAAGTCCAAAAAATATGTGAAGGCACCCGATCTCATTGCTGGATGCAAAAACAAAAAAAGAGAAAAGAACCTATGTCACCGTTAGCAACTGGGTTCAATGAAGTGCGAATGGTTGACAATACAATACAATGATGTGAGTGTATGTATATAAAACATTAGATGTACCAGCTATTGAGGTAAATATAAACTATTCGAGCATATAGAAAATGATTAACATTAATGATACAGTGTTGCCGATGCAAATTATTGTGTTTTTTTTTTACAAAAAAAGAGTTTCTATAAAAATATACCAAAAAAGGTGATTGGGCTCGAACAACTGCTGTGAGTCGTCTAGTGTTGTGATCTCTAAGACTGCATCCTTTGACTACAATATGGTCCATGTATACGAAGGAATAAATACCTTGAAGACCAGATAGAACATTGTTCATGGCTCGTTGAAAGGTTGCAGGGGCTCCTTTTAAACCAAATGGGATAGAATTGTATTCGTAGTGGCCATAGGGTGTGCTAAGGGCACAAGCACAAGTTCTGTATCTTGCATTGGCAAGATGAAAAATTTAGGATTTGCATACTTAGTTAGTAGAAGGGGAAAATTTGTCTCAGTTATTATGACTGAGGAAGTGTTCACTTGTGATGAAATTGGATTTTGATTAATGACATTCGTGTTGGGAGTGTTCGAATTCGCCTGAGCTTTAGCTTGATTCCTTGTAACCACATTTACGTAGGTGGTAGGTTCTGTGAAATTTTCGCTATTATCCGGAATTGTGCATTTGTGTTGAGCATACCTGATTTATGGACTATTTTGTAGTCATATTCCTCAAGACGTATTCTCCATCTCATCAGTCTTGAGGAGTGATCTTTCAGATTCATGAGCCATACTAATGGTTTATGGTCAGTTATAATTGTAAACATTCTACCATAAACGTATGGTCTGAATTGCTCAACTCCGAAAACGATGGCTAAGAGCTCTTTTTCTATTGTTGAGTAACGAGTCTCTGCACCATTGAGAACTCGACTCACGTAGGCGATTGGATGATCACCTTGATCATCAACTTGTGAAAGAACTGCTCCGATGGCGTAGTCACTGGCATCGGAGGTGACAAAAAATTCTTTGTCAAAATCGGGATATGATAGGATTGGTGCTGAAATAAGTTTATTGCGTAATTCGCAAAATGCTTCATCACAAATTGCGTTGAACTTGAAAGGGATATCTTTTTTTAAAAGATTTGTAAGTGGTTTAGCTATTTTTGAAAAGTTTGGTATAAAGCGGCGATAGTAGCCGACGAAACCAAGGAAAGCTTTGATATCTTTTTCCTTCTTCGGTCTGGGATAGAACTGAACTGACTTAATCTTTGCTGGGTCTGGTTTGACTCCATTTTCTGTAATTATGTGCCCTAAATACATAATTTCCTTTCTTAGGAAGTGGCACTTGTCGGGTTGAAGTTTTAGGTTGAAATTGCGGAGACGGCTAAACACTGCTGTGAGTCTTGTATTATGATCTTTGAGATTGTATCCATGGACTACAATATCGTCCATGTATACGAAGCAATAGATGCCTTGAAGGCCAGATAAGACATTATTCATGGCTCGTTGAAAAGTAGCAGGGGCTCCTTTTAAACCAAATGGCATACGATTGTATTCGTAGTGGCCATAGGGTGTGCTAAAGGCAGTTTTCTCCCTGTCCTTCGAGTCCATTTTAATCTGGTGGAATCCTCTACCTAAGTCGAGTGTGGTGATGTATTTCGATTTCCCCAACTGGTCTAATATATCAGTGATATTACGCAGTGGGTACGCGTCGCCAATTGTGATGTCGTTAATTCGACGAAAGTCTTCCACTACTCTCCACCTTTTGATTCCATTCTCATCTGGTTTCTTGGGAACCAGAAGAAGTGGAGAGTTCCAGGGACTATGGGAAGGTCTATTAATGTCCGACTCAAACATTTCCTGTATTTGCCGGTTTATTTCCGTTCTGCTTGCTGCGGGAAGTCGGTAAGGCTTGGTGTAAATGGGTGGCTTGTGTTGGAGGGTTTCGATTTTGTGGGCAAGCGCATATGTAGAAGATAGGAAATCCCCTTCTATAAAGAAGAGATCGTTGAATTCCTTACAGATATTGCGAATACTCTGAGACTCCTCCGGATTGCAGTGATCCAATTTGATAAGGCTTTGCTGTTTCATTATTCTGCCCTTAATTGGATTCCTTCCAGCCTTGGTAAACTGGGTCCAACTCGTAACGGCTAAGATTGGCGTCATCCTCATTTGTATTGAGGATTAGGACTTTTGCCATACCGTTGACTGGTTCGACAATTGAGTTCACTAGAAACAAACCTGACCTTATTTCCTTCTTGAAGCTGACCAATTCGTGTTGAATAGAAAGAGTTGGAATTTCAACTATGTACTCTGATCGAGCCGGAATTTTAATTTTATTTAATTTATCCGAGTTTTGCGGATGTCGTAGCGTATACCCCCTTACGCTACTTTTGTTCAGCTTCTCTACGTCTGTAGAGAAAACCCCATGATTTCCCAGAGTACATAATTTCATAAAATTTAGCTATTTCCGAGAAGTAGCCCTATGCTACTTCTCCATATGAAAAAAAAAATTTCCTGAAAAGTTAAAATTTATTTATATTCAAGAAGTAGCCCTATGCTACTTCTTCATATTAGAAAATTCCTGAAAAAGATAACATTTATATATTTTGAAGAATTAGCCCTATGCTACTTCTTCATTCTAGAGAAAAACAAAAAAAAATCCCTGGAAAGATAAAGCCACATTTATACACACCCGCATACAAGTCCAGATCTAAAAAAAAAAAAGAAAAAAAAATAACAACAGCTGCAGAATAATTTCAGTCGAAAAATTCTAAAATGCGCAAAATGAGCACAAAATACAATTTTTCGGTTGAATCTTACCACTAGTTACCCACATCGAGACGACGAAAACGGTAATTCGCCTAGCTGTAATACATCGCATGATACAATCAGGCAATGTATTGCGGCTGGCCCGTAAAATGCAAAAAATTCCAAGAAAATTTAGTTCAAAAACAAATAGATTCGTTCTACCTAGGAGGGATACACACACAACCGCGCATATGGTCAGCAGTGCAGTCGCCGGCATTAAACCTCGTGATTTTTCGTTCGGCCGAAAAACAAGAAGATTGTTCGTGAGTCGGTTGGTTGAACGGGGGAACGGTTGTAATGTAGGCAGACAAGTCACTCAAGTTTGGACAAGCAACGTGAATAGCCGCGGCATAAAACTATTGAGGGAACGTCGGTGATACTCCTGTGTAATTGTGATTTTTTTTTTATATAATTGATTATGACTAGTAATATTATTAGTGACTCACCTGTGCGCGTATTAGTTTGAACTCTGTGCAAAGGAAAAAAAAGGGGAATTATTCCTGTAAAATTTTGAACGGATTATGATTATTAATAATATTATTAGTGACTCACCTGTGCGCGTATTAGTTTGAACTCTGCGCAAAGAAAGGGATTATTCCTGTAAGAGTTTGGAATTCGTTTTTACAATGGATTATGATTATTAGTTATAGTGGTAACTCACCTTTGCGCGTATTGGTTTAAAATATGCAAAAAGGAATGGGATCATTCCTGTAAAATTCTAACTTCGTTTTTATAATTAGTAATGATCAGTAATTATACTAGTGACTCACCTGTGCGCTTATTAATTTGAATTCTGCGCAAAGAAAAGAATTATTCCTGTAAAATTTTGAATTCGTTTGTACCATGGATTATGATTATTAGTTATAGTAGCGACTCACCTGTGCGTGTACATACATTCTAATTTGTTTTTTTTTCTGCAAAAATTAAAAGATTAGTGATACAGATCGAGTTCGTGACAACACTTACCTGTGCGATAGGCACGTTTGCGTTATCCTACATCTCCGAGCGGAATGTATCCGGTGAAAAGGATGAGGTTAGAGATTTAGGATTAATTTGTGATAAATAATCACCTGCACTAGCAGAATATTATATTTTTTTGTGGTCTTCTCGACAACTCACGTACTTTCCCAGGAACAAAGCAGCAGCGTATTAATTAGTGTCTCTCTTTTTTCTTTCATTATGAACCTACCCCCTGTAATAGCAGGATGTCTGATTTTATATACAGAGAGTGCATTTCCCCGTAATGGGAGCAAATTAAGATCCAGAATTAGCGTATTCTGACTGGAAAGGAAGTCGTGTTAGTGAACCAAACAAGCCTTGGATTTTTTTTCGTTGTTGTGAATACCACGCCGCTCACTTGGAGACATATTCAATATTATACAATGTAAGAAGCATATAAGGTTTTAGTTAAGTAAACGCATTATAACAAGAAAAAAGGTGAAAAGAAAAAAAAAACAAGCATAAACAAAAAAAGGAAATAAAATATAATAACTAATAAATTGTGATAGTGAAAAAAAAAGTGGTCAATGTACCCAAAGAATACGAGAGCTTAAGGAAACTGTGATGAAGATGCTGCTAAAGTCTTTCGACGGGGTGCACCCTATCCAGCTATTGAACGTGCCAGCGAGGGATTCGACATAAAGTTCGACATACCGCTCTAGCAGTCAAGGTGGAAGTCAAGGTTTGATATCTAAAAAAAAATTTTTTTTTTTGTAAATGAATCAAATTTTTTTTGTGTGGTTTACCATTATGTCCATTCGGTATAACCCATTTAGCATATAAATTATTGGCCATTTGTGGCTCATTGCATTGGTAGAATCAATCTAGTTGTAGTACACTCCAGCTAGTAGGGTTTCAGGATAGTTAAGAAAAAAAAAAAACCAAAACGAAAATTATAAGATTTTTTTTTATTTGTGTGAAGAAACAAGTGGACGGCGCGGAAGTAAATATATTGGTCCCGATATCATATTTATTCAGTTGTTATTATTATTCTTATTATTTTTTTCTCTCTTTTTTTTCTCTCTATTTCTAGACACTTTTCTAAGGTTCACTTCCCTTCTTTTAACTTCGTGCGCTCTAGCTGGGTTTCCACCGGAGTGGTGGCCACCTTTTCATGTTTGTGCTTTGGTCCTCTTTGTTTCATTAATTTCAGGATGAGCGAGTAGACCACCGAGGGAGATGGGGTGGCGGTTCAACGGGAGAGACGTGCCTCCCTGATATATATACACACGATGGGGCTAAGCACTTCGATACGGCTTTGGAGGGTTAGCCAGGGTGGATGGGGGCGATTGGG
This sequence comes from Dioctria linearis, assembly GCA_963930735.1. Taxonomy (NCBI): domain Eukaryota; kingdom Metazoa; phylum Arthropoda; class Insecta; order Diptera; family Asilidae; genus Dioctria; species Dioctria linearis. Next base: position 85,947,430 of record OZ005744.1, read on the forward strand.
CCCAACATTACCCAAAGCCGGGGTCTCAACAACATCTGAGACCCCTCGCAGCTCTCTCACTCTCTCTCAATCGTCCATTGGGCAGCGTTGTAAGGTCTGCGGGTGAATCAGCACTTGTTCGGCGTTGCTGAGGTCTTCTATTCTCCTTCTTTTTGCAGCATATAAATAAAATCAATTTTCTTCTTTTTAGGCTTTCAGGTTCCACCATGAGAAGGAAGCCTGCATTAGATCTTTTCTTTTATTGTCCGTCTGGCCGTCTGCAGTCACACATTCAAGTGTTTTTTTTATTGTCCGTCTGTCTGTCCGGTCAAACATTTTACTTCTCTAGGCACAGCTTTACAAGCATAGAAGGGATGTGGGTGGCAAGAAACCCCCCCCCCCCCCCCGCCCAAGCCGGCTGATCGCTAGCGGCATACTCGCTGTGCAGCCACCCACACATATCCTGGATATTATTTTGTAACAAAGGGGTGTCGGATGCAGTATGTATCTACATTCAGGTACAAGTGAATGTAGGTATATCTGTCGGCTGACAAGCTCTTCGTTACAAATGGCGCCCAATTCTTTGGTTTTTTTTCGCATTTAGTCAAGCTTCTCTTGACTAGAATGCAATTGCTATTTCAATGTTATTTGCTCGATTTTTTTGTGTGTTATTATCACTATTAGAACTTTTCTTTGTTTTGCAAGACCTCAGTATGTTTTAAGCCGACGCAAATGATTTGCCTGGCGGATACAAGGTGCTGGGTCTACGCAGAGCTCTTCTTGCTTCTGTGGAGTGCGTTACTTCCATGATTGCTCCTTTTTGGCTCTCGTTAGGCCCGACCTTTGTATCGCGGCTGGGTCACTCGACCATGGCTCTGGCGGTATGTGCGATCGTAAACTGCCTTCGGCCAAGTCTAAGTCAATTTCTACCTTAAATTTAACAGTTTCCTGGTTTAAGTGCTCATCTTCTCGGCAACAAGCGAGGCTTGTGCGCGAGGCGTACCATTTTTGAAGCCAAGCTTCAAATCGTGGACGCCGTGATGACGACCACTTGTCAGTTTTACTTGCATGACGAGCTGGTCAGCTGACCCAAACCTGGCAAGTTGTTGAACGATGTTCTTCTTTTGATTCTGTCTTTGTCTGGGTATTGGGGTCAACTAACCGGTTTTAGTGTGCTACTTCGCACCGGGGTTTTTTTTTGTTCAAACCCTTCTTCCCTTATCAGTATTAAATTCAGTAATTCCTCTTGACGTTCCCTAGTGTAAGGGTGAGTTGTTCGCTTTGCGGTGGTCAGTCAGCGTTGTATGCGAGGCATACGTTGTTGAATTTAGTTCCGCGGACCTCTGTTAGTTCCAGGGAGAAGCCAGTATTTTGTTAAATTCCTATGTTGTTTCGAGCTGTGAGCCATTTTAGTTTTGGGTTTTGTAAGGCTGTTTGAGGCCTGTATTGTCACAATTGGCAGGCATGAGCTTTCATTTTTCGTTACTTCTTGTTAATTATCTCGAGTTATTTATACATACAACCGGCTACTGCTTCTCGCCTGAGTACTGGCAGCCACTGATTTGCTGACAACTCACCTCCGCCTTCGATCTGTTGACTTCAGGCTCTTGCCAAGTTGATGGTGGTTGTCCGTCTTCTCTGATATTTTATCCTTGGTAAAAGAGTGTTCGTCCTGATCATCCTAATATGCGACGGCAGCCCTTCAGGCTCCGGTTCCACAATTTTTGTTTTCCACAATTGTTAGCTCACAGTATGGACTAACCGAAGGGCATCGATGAGCAATATTCTGCGTTGAGAAAGAGAGAGAGTTTTCTTTTAAATCCAGCGGGGCTGGAGAAGAACAATTTTTTTTTGTGTGTGTTGAACGGGCATACTGTCCTCGCCGAACCGCCATGCCAACATCCCTCTTTACAAATGATCAACGTATATATATGGATATTTGGCACAACTTTCTTTGAAATTATTATTAAACGTTTTTTTTTATATACATATATCTGGCACAATTTTTTTTTGTGGCTGAATTACCTTCAGCATTAGGATAAACACACTTATACATTCCTTTTCTTCGGTGTTTTTTTTTTATATACATACTCGGCACAGTGCCAGGTGAATATTCTCTCGCATTAGGATAGACACGTTTTTTTTTGTAGTTTTATTTTGCACAATTTCCGTCTGAATTATCGCGACATTAGTACAAACGCATTTTTTTCTTTCCTTTTATTTATGCATTCGGCACAATTTTTCTGGGCATCATCTTTGGCCTTATCATAAAGGTTTTGTGGTTTTTTATATATACATAGATATTTGGTACAATTCCCGGTCGCAGTATCTTCGTAAGTCGTTAAACGCCTTTTGGGTTTTTTCTGTCTACCATACTTGGCGGAATTTTCAGGTGAATTATCGTGAGTAGTCACATCATTGTTTCCCGGTTGTATTGGGTGCAATCGCTGGTTGAACTACTCTTGGCACTACTATAGAATCGTTTTTTTTATATATTCAGCATAATCCACGGTAAATTCTCCTTTGATATCAACCCCAGAGCATTACTTCGCGGGTTCTGTTTTTTTTTAGTTTTTTTGTCATTGAGTTTCATACCAGGATGGGCTTCTCCTTCTTATCACCGGACGTGCTTGAGGTTGAATTTGTTGTACGCAGCCTTAGATCTGCTGACGCTAACGCTCGCCGTAAGCTCACGGAAATGTGCGAGGCCGAGAAGTTGGAATCCGGTAGAGCACCCTTCAAGTCTCACGCCCATAAAAATCCAGCACGCGAATTAGAATATATTATCAGTCGAGTCGACGCTCTGAATCGTGACCTGAGTTCGGACCCCATGCGAACCGTCGAAGGTCGTACGCGTTATACCAGTCAGGTGCTTCATGTACTCTATAGAGCCCAGCGGCTGCGTAATACATCTACCTCTGTCCAGTCTGAGGCGCAAGCTTACGTCCAGACCTTGGAGGATATCCTGAGCCGTGTCTAGGCTTCTCAGCCTACGACAGAGTCCGTGGCTGAGGGCGCTGGAGGCGCAACGCTCTCAGTTCCTGTGATTAGCACAGATAGTCAAGGGGCTAAGCCGTTGACAGGTGCTAAGCCGAAAACAGTTTTGACTACCGAAGGCGCTGCGGTGAACTTACCAGGACCTAACTTGGGGAACGTCCACACTAAGCCTGCCGAGTCGTACCTGGACTTTTCAATATTCGAAGAGCAGAGGGCTCAAGCAGCTCCCACTGACATACCACACACGATTGCTGACCCAATGTCGGCAAGGTCACGTATTCCATCGATCAACGATCGGTTGGAAAGTTTGAATAGAGGTCCAGTCACGGGAGTACCTCCATTGCCGAGACAAAGTAATACTGGGTCTCGTGTACCACCTTTATCGGGTCCGTTTGTTTCTCCGCTTAACATTCCAACTCATACTCGACAGCCAGCCGCGAGGGACCGTAATAGCGTATCTCACAGTCCTGTCTTCCGCTGGAAGTTAAATTTTGATGGCACTTCCGGTTTGGATGTGACAGAGTTCATATTTCGGGTAGAATCGCTGGCAATATTAGAAGAAGTATCCGCCTCCGAACTGTGTGCTGGGTTTCACACACTCGTCACCGGGAAAGCTGCCAACTGGTATTGGTTATATTTACGAAATCAGCATACGCACTCGTGGCAAGAGTTACGTTCAGCACTCCTACGCGAATTCCGCAGCCAGGAAACTGACTACGAAATTCGCAAGCTAGTTGAGTCAAGGAGGCAAGGAGTTAACGAGTCCTTCAGTGATTTTCGATTAGCGGTTCACGCTTTAGTGTCCAAAATGAGCATGCCGATTCCAGAAGCCGAGCTGGTGGAAATACTGCGACGTAAGATGAAACCCGCCTTACAGGAGGCTTACTCCTTTATCAGACTGATAACGTGCTGGACTTGAGGGACCTGTGTAACCGATTTGAAAAATTATGGTCCGATATAGGCTCTCCGCGGGCGGTTGCACCGCGACGAGCAGTGCATGAAATCTATTCAGATACGCCGTATCTGAATCACACCTTGTCCAGTCAATTAGATGCCATTGAAGTTCCACCGCGAGGCGTCCAAGTTAATGCTCAGAGAGACATCCACCGACCCGCTAGATCTCGAGTGACATGTTGGAATTGCTCGGCGGAAGCTCATGTCTACGTCAACTGTCCACTAGGGCCACAGAGAGTCTTCTGCTATGGATGCGGTGCAGTGGAGGTAATTAAAACGAAATGTAGAGCTTGCTTGTCGGGAAACCAAGGCAGGGGTCAACATTTTGTAGCTGGCCAGCGGGTGCGTATTAGTTTGAACTCTGCGCAAAGAAAGGAATTATTCCTGTAAGAGTTTGGAATTCGTTTTTACAATGGATTATGATTATTAGTTATAGTGGTAACTCACCTATGCGCGTATTGGTTTAAAATATGTGCAAAGGAAGGGATTACTCCTGTAAAATTTTAACTTCGTTTTATAATTGATTATGATTAGTAATATTATTAGTGACTCACCTGGGCGCGTATTAGTTTGAACTCTGCGCAAAGAAAGGAATTATTCCTGTAAAAAATTTGGAATTCGTTTTTACAATGGATTATGATTATTATTTATATTAGTAACTCACCTGTGCGCGTATTGGTTTAAAATATGTGCAAAGAAAGGGATTATTCGTGTAAAATTTTAACTTCGTTTTATAATTGATTATGATTAGTAATATAATTAGTGACTCACCTGTGCGCGTATTAGTTTGAACTCTGCGCAAAGAAAGGAATTATTCCTGTAAGAGTTTGGAATTTGTTTTTACAATGGATTATGATTATTAGTTATAGTGGTAACTCACCTGTGCGCGTATTGGTTTGAAATATGTGCAAAGGAAGGGATTATTCCTGTAAAATTTTAACTTCGTTTTATAATTGATTATGATTAGTAATATTATTAGTGACTCACCTGGGCGCGTATTAGTTTGAACTCTTCGCAAAGGAAGGAATTATTCCTGTAAAAATTTGGAATTCGTTTTTACAATGGATTATGATTATTAGTTACATTAGTAACTCACCTGTGCGCGTATTGGTTTAAAATATGCAAAAAGGAAAGGGATCATTCCTGTAAAATTCTAACTTCGTTTTTATAATTAGTTATGACCAGTAATTATACTAGTGACTCACCTGTGCGCTTATTAATTTGAACTCTGAGCAAAGAAAGGAATTATTCCTGTAAAATTTTGAATTCGTTTGTACCATGGATTATGATTATTAGTTATAGTAGTGACTCACCTGTGCGTGTACATACATTCTAATTTGTTTTCTTTTCTGCAAAAATTAAAAGATTAGTGATACAGATCGAGTTCGTGACAACACTTACCTGTGCGATAGGCACGTTTGCGTTATCCTACATCTCCGAGCGGAATGTATCTGGTGAAAAGGATGAGGTTAGAGATTTAGGATTAATTTGTGATAAATAATCACCTGCATTAGCAGAATATTATATTTTTTTTTGGTCTTCTCGACAACTCACGTACTTTCCCTGGAACAAAGCAGCAGCGTATTAATTAGTGTCTCTCTTTTTTCTTTTATTATGAACCTACCCCCTGTAATAGCAGGATTTCTGATTTTATATACAGAGAGTGCATTTCCCCGTAATGGGAGCATATTAAGATCCAGAATTAGCGTATTCTGACTGGAAAGGAAGTCGTGTTAGTGAACCAAACAAGCCTTGGATTTTTTTTGTTGTTGTGAATACCCCGCCGCTCACTTGGAGACATATTCAATATTATACAATGTAAGAAGCATATAAGGTTTTAGTTAAGTAAACGCATTATAACAAGAAAAAAGGTGAAAAGAAAAAAAAACAAGCATAAACAAAAAAAGGAAATAAAATATAATAACTAATAAATTGTGATAGTGAAAAAAAAAGTGGTCAATGTACCCAAAGAATACGAGAGCTTAAGGAAACTGTGATGAAGATGCTGCTAAAGTCTTTCGACGGGGTGCACCCTATCCAGCTATTGAGCATGCCAGAGAGGGATTCGACATACCGCTCTACCAGTCAGAGTGGAAGTCAAGGTTTGATAACTAAAAAAATTTTTTTTTTTTGTAAATGAATTTTTTTTTTGTGTGGTTTACCATTATGTCCATTGGGTATAACCCATTTAGCATGTAAATTATTGGCCATTTGTGGCTCATTGCATTGGTAGAATCAATCTAGTTGTAGTACACTCCAGCTAGTAGGGTTTCAGGATAGTTAAGAAAAAAAAAAAAAACCAAAACGAAAATTATAAGATTTTTTTTTATTTGTGTGAAGAAACAAGTGGACGGCGCGGAAGTAAATATATTGGTCCCGATATCATATTTATTCAGTTGTTATTATTATTCTTATTATTTTTTTCTCTCTTTTTTTTCTCTCTATTTCTAGACACTTTTCTAAGGTTCACTTCCCTTCTTTTAACTTCGTGCGCTCTAGCTGGGTTTCCACCGGAGTGGTGGCCACCTTTTCATGTTTGTGCTTTGGTCCTTTTTGTTTCATTAATTTCAGGATGAGCGAGTAGACCACCGAGGGAGATGGGGTGGCGGTTCAACGGGAGAGACGTGCCTCCCTGATATATATACACACGATGGGGCTAAGCATTTCGATACGGCTTTGGAGGGTTAGCCAGGGTGGATGGGGGCGATTGGGCCCAACATTACCCAAAGCCGGGGTCTCAACAACATCAGAGACCCCTCGCAGCTCTCTCACTCTCTCTCAATCGTCCATTGGCCAGCGTTGTAAGGTCTGCGGGTGAATCAGCACTTGTTCGGCGTTGCTGAGGTCTTCTATTCTCCTTCTTTTTGCAGCATATAAATAAAATCAATTTTCTTCTTTTTAGGCTTTCAGGTTCCACCATGAGAAGGAAGCCTGCATTAGATCTTTTCTTTTATTGTCCGTCTGTGCGTCTGCAGTCACACATTCAAGTGTTTTTTTTTATTGTCCGTCTGTCTGTCCGGTCAAACATTTTACTTCTCTAGGCACAGCTTTACAAGCATAGAAGGGATGTGGGTGGCAAGAACCCCCCCCCCCCCCCCCAAGGCGGCTGATCGCTAGCGGCATACTCGCTGTGCAGCCACCCACACACATCCTGGATATGATTTTGTAACAAAGGGGTGTCGGATGCAGTATGTATCTACATTCAGGTACAAGTGAATGTAGGTATATCTGTCGGCTGACAAGCTCTTCGTTACAATGTTTATTAGGAAGGATATCTGGTTCCAACTTTCGTGGAATTTGGAACGTGTTTTTCGATAATTCCGACTCGATAGAATTAGAAGGAGTTAAAAATTCATTGACATTCTTTTATCTTTTTTTATATTTACTCATAGACTTCACCTTTTGTGAATCTATTGTTGAAGAAGATTGAATTTTATTTAGTTTAGCCTTTCGTGCGGCTATTGATGGAGATATATTTTCACTATTTTAGAGATTGATTGTTCTTGCTTTGCAAAGCAATTGATGGAGATAGAATTGTATTAATATTTTTATTGGAGAATGTTATCTCCGTATATAATAAACTTTTAGTTCGAGATCTCTTTTCTGGGTTTTCGCTTTTCAAATAAACATGAGGGTAATTTGAATAGTATTGTTCAAATGGATAAGATGAATCAGATTCATTAACTTCCAGAGTAATGAATGTATTTTTATAGTCGATACTCGCATTGTATCGAGATAAAAAATCATGACCAAGCAGGCCATCGTATGAGAGGATGGAGTTGTTTCCCACTATTTGAAATGGGTGTTCTAGGATGGAGTTATTCTGTGCAGATTCCAGAGTTAATTTCGCGAAAATGAGTCCTTCCGTTGAAGTAGACTCTGTAAATAATGTGCTTATATTGCAGACAGCATCTCTGTAACAGATACTGTCTGGCCTTAATGTATGTAGTTTTATTAAACTGATCTCTGCAGAGCAGATATCGATAGGCAAAGAAATTGTTAAAGAATTGTTATTTCCTTGGATGGGGATAATTATCAATTTTGATCTGACTGTGTCGATATGGTTTCAGGGTTGCGATGAGCTTGTGCCGTTGTTTTTATGTGGAAGGGTTTGCCGAAATTGACCCCCCGCTACATCCAGTTTCCCTGCCCGGATGCTGATGAAGTTCTCTTGTCCCTTTTATATGGAGATGGCGACCTTGTCGAGATATTTGCATTATTATATCTCGGCGGTTGAGCCTGATTGTCTCGGATTACTGGCTGCTGCCAGTTCCTGTTATGTGGCTGTCTATCAGCCGTGCTTGTTTGCGGACCTGGTTTACTGTTTGAAAATTATTCCGATTTCCTTTATTGTTGTTAAATCGGGAATTTTTTGCAGCTCCTGTCCTGCATTCTTCAATAGAATGGCCCATCCGATGGCAATATCGACAACTAGGGACCTGTGACGGAGATGTAGCATTCTTAAAATCTGGAGGACGTTGCAATTGTGAATGTGTTCTTTGGATGGTGTTAAAAATTTCCATAGATCGTTGTATGACTGGGCATTTTGAAGCAGCATGCCCTAGTCTATTACATTTGAAGCAACGCAGGTTGTTATTTATACTTTGAAAGGAATTTTGATCTACCTTGTTATATGTTTCAAAGTTGGGTTGCTTCTGCTCTATACGTAATGAGTGATCTAGAATATGTTTTGGGGCTCACAGCCTGACACTCATTATCTTTTAACAAAGACCGTATAGGAGCACCTTGTCCGTTGTATAGGAATGTGTTGCTTCATTTAGCTTGGACAGTGTTGTATTTAATCTTTGAAGAAAATCTTTTACACTTTCCTCTCTACCTTGTCTTGAATTATTTAATTGAGGCTGTAAGGTGGATCTAGAGGTTTTGAGTTCGAAGGTTTGAGTTAACAGAAATTTTAATTCAGACCAATCTGATATTTGATTTTACCTATATACATCATACGCCTCTGCAGATAATTTACTCTTTATTAAGCGAAGGAGGGAGTGTTTTTCGCTCACCGTCGATGCTGTTGCGTACATGTCATCCCAACTAAAAATAAATTTGTGGAAATCCTTCGAATTTCCACCAAAATTTGGAATTAATGTCCTTGCGTCTGATAAGAAGAAATGAGACAGGTCTCTAAAAGAGACATTATGGTGATGATCTGTTAAATCATTTGTAGTATTCGATAACTCTTGAAATCGCGAATCTAGCTGTTCGTGAAGTGCAGTTATAGTATCTGAATATGATATTTCCATATTTATATAGACATTTTTCGTGAAGTAATCGTTGCCTTTGTCCTTAGGGCCAGCATTTGAAATTATTTCAGTATGAGTTGTTTTGAAATCATCCCAATACCCATGCAGCGAATGTAGTTTTTGAGTTAAATATGCCTGGCTTGCAGTTTGTAGTGAATTAAGATTGACAGACTGGATGATATGTAATATTGGTTTTTGTCTATCCTCCTGCAGCCGAAATCGTACTATATTTTCTTGGTCTTGGTCTGCGTTGTCGTGATTATCTATCGATGCTGCTTTTTGTGAATTTCTGGGAGGTGCGATGTAAAATTGGTTATTTGTGTTATCCTCATGAGTTGAAATGGATTTCAACCTATCAGTCAGTGTTGCTTTGATTAGGTTGTACCAATTCTCTGCCTTATCAGAGCATGATTGTTTAAAATATTCATGAGTTTCGTCGAAATAGTCATGATTTTTTGTAATGGATTCTGTTTCTTCAAAGTCTGCCCAGCACTCTTCCAATTTTTGGTTTTTACCGGAAACAAATTCAGGAGTTCTGTATTTTTTGTTGGTATATTCTTTTAATATCTTTCTGATTTCGTCTGTTCTTTGGACTTGTGACAAGCAAAGCTCATCGAATGTTTTTGTTTCGCCTGTCATTTTTGAGTTGAGTAGTATTCAAATCGAGACTGAACTTGTTTAAATTTAAAAAGTATAGGGGACGTAGTAAATCAGTGTGGAACAGAGAGAAGACAATTTAAATATTCAATATCAAGAAAAGGGAGTGAGCTACTTGTTGTAAAATTTTTTTTGGTTAAATAGAAAATTTGAACTAAATTTTGTATTTACATAAGTTTTAAGATAAATCCAGGACTAGGAATGTTTGAACACCAAGAATTATTAAGAATATTTTAATCATCCTTTGCAATAATAATCGAATCAAAAATCGCTGCTTCCAATCAATATCGTACTCCTGAGAGGTAGGCTCATGAGAGTCCTATCGCAGGGATCGATTGTTGATTTTTGTTGAAGTCCTCTGACCAGCAAGCTCACGAAGTCTTACCGCAGAGGTCACTTCAAGGAAGAGCGGACATTTAAATTTAATAATTTGATAAAATTCTGTATTTGTCTTCAAATCATGTAAAAATGTCGTATTGCCTATAGTACTTATTATGGAGTAATTTTAGACAACAACAACAAATATAACACATTAATTGGGGAGTAAGAGTAAATTTTAAAGAAAAAAAAAATCATCACTAAATAGGTAACTTTCAATTGCTCTTTCAATCAACATTTATATGTCATATGTATTTTGCACTTTAATTAGGTATAAGTGCCACAAAAACTACTTCACCTCAGATTATTATTAGTCACTTTGTTTTCGATTAAGATATACTTTTTTTTCTATGCAAATTCATTGAGTATTCTGCCTTTGTACAAGTTTAATTCATTTTTTTTATACAATAGTTATGCTCTTCGTAAAAAAAATATATAATTCTTTTTCAACCACTTATAGTTTGCTTTATGCAATAAGATTATCTATGCAAATCATCTAAACATTGGAAAATCTGTTTGTGCTTAATTAGACGTTATGAAGCGGTAGGTTATTGCATAATGCTGTTGAAGCACATCCTTTGTAAAATTTCAAACACAACAAAAATAATTGATGAATCTTTTATCGTAAGAGGAAAGATAGATAACTTGAGGAATATTGACCGCAATACTTTCCTTTTAGAGGAAAATTTTTTTTTTTATATATCCGTCGAGTGGTGGATTTTGTTTTATTTTTGTTTTTAATTAGTTAAAACTAAAATGCTAATTTTTCAGCACAATTTCAAATAAAAATAGGAAAATTTTTGGATCTACCTTAGCTTTCATCCTAATAATTATTTGCTCAGTCGAATGTTGTTGTACAATTATGAATATGATACGTCGCGCGTCGTTGGCGACGATTTCTTGGAGATTTAGAGTTGGATGCTTTTATTGCTGCGGATGAATGATGAAATTTATACGTCAGATCTCCAGGTCAATGATGCGAAGTCTTCCTTCTGGGAATCGTCTAGTTGAGGCAGGGATGAAGCCTCGATAAATTCCCCCGTTGGAGCACTATGGCACGCTAAGCTTACTTTCCTCTAAGTACCCTTTTTCGGGTACCCGGGCTTATTATTATTTTTTTTTGTTATTATTATTATTATATATTTTTTTTTATTATTGTTTGGATTACTTTCCGTTTATTTCAATTGGCGCTGATTTGTTCATTTAAAGAGATGTTGGGTCGTAGATTTTTATTATTATTTTATTTAATTTAATATTGGCACTGATTTCGGTGTACCGCTGCCAACAATTGGTGTCTTCTATGTGTGTGCCGTGCTCCAGAAGGAGAGAACACAGCTTTTCGGTAAGTGGTGAAAGAAAAAAAAGATCCCTTTTTTCTCCTAAGAGCAATATTTCTATTTATTTTTTTTTCACTGTTCCTATAAGTAAAATATTTCTATTTACTTTATAGTTCATTTTTCTTTTTATGGTTCACTTTTGTTTTAAGTACAATACTTCTATTTATTTTATCTCAACTTTTTATACGCGAACATCTCTCGGCGGTTTTTAAAATCGAGCTCCTCAAGGTTTGTGCTTGCTGCCCCCAGGTACCCATGATCACTTGCAAAAGGTTTTTTCTTTTTTCTTTTGCTTCCTCACGACGATGAAAGATCGTACGTGAGAATATGCGAATTATTTAATGAGCCTTCAATTTACACGACAAAAATTGATATCCGATTACACGGCATGTAGGTAGGTATACCGTGTGAGTGGAGTGCATTACTGATAACGAAATGCAATTTATGCTAAATTGCATTTTGTCACGACAACATGCAAATGCATTTTTAAATGCATTTAAAATTTTTGAATACAAATGAATAATTTAAATGATTTTTCGTCTTCAGGGTCGAATTTGCAATACATCAATATATTGTATAGGACATTATATTGATGTATTGACTATATGGTTGTGATTCGGGGCGATATGTACCTGAGTCACAACATTCGTACTAGTTCTCTGTAGAGTTTTGATGTCCGGTGAAAATCTCCTCTTAAATCGCTAGGTATACATTTTAAGAGAATGCTTTTAAACATTATATAATAATGTGTTGATGATACTCCTAGTGCCGTTAAATATCTGGTACAAGAAACGACAAAATTGTATAAGTGCCTCAATCCTATAGCATCCTTGCTTGAAGATACCGATGGAACCGACATTAATATTTGCATGTTACAATCCACCAGGTTTTTCGTGGTACCATATTCATCAACAAGCACAGCTATGGCACCATCCTAGCAAGACTTGGATGGAGTAAATCCAGCTATTGTCTTCGCCGCCTTATCTATCAACACGCTCTGCAGACAATGAAACTTCTCTGTCCCGTTTAACTGACGATTCTCGTGCACTGTATTTCAATATTGTTCCCAGATAGGAAGCCATTCGTGGTAATTTCCGGAGAATTTTTTCACCGTAAGCCTGGGTCTTCCTTATGATCATTAATTGTTTAATTTCCAGAATTTACCACAATTTTCTTAATCTGCACTTCGCGCAGCTTTGTTAGTCGCTGCTGAATACGCGCGATAACTGCGACTGCCTCCTCCTCGTACTCCGCCACGCTTTCATACTCTTTCTCGAAATTGTCTAGTCTAATTTGCGGCAACACTAAGATCTTCGTCGACAGCATCAAAATTTCCGACATTATCGTCTATGACGCGTGATTCTGACGATTGTAAGTATTCAGAGGCCGTTTTCACTACCTTTGTAATTTACCCCTGATATACCGCACGATCAAAAATATCTCTCTTTGCGCGTTATACAATAATCCGTTAAGCGTTAACTATTTAACTTTCACGCAGATATTGTCGTTAGTAAAGTATACCGAACTCCCGGGTTTCGGCACCAATCTGACGAAATAGCATTAGTTGGGAGGGCATTCTATTTATATGAAAAAACTACTGTGATTTATAATTCTATTTATTGCTGTAATACTAACAAGTCATCATCATCTTCCACTTCCTCGGAGAGCGATTATAGCGATTGAGAAGTACTCCAACACATCTTTTTTCCAAGTGACGAAGCGATTTTTAGGGTGGAGAAGTTTATTGAACATGTAATCCACAACAATTCTGATGAATGTTATTATTTTTATAAACAATATTGTATTTCAAAGGTTGTTATTGATATAATCATTTCCAGTTCAAGACAAATTTAACAATCAATGTTGGCGTTTTTGTGGTATGTGATTTGTCATGAAATATAATGTATGTAAACAACTTGACTTTTTATTAGGTTTGCTGGGAATAAAGATACATATCGTGAAGTAGCCTACTTATTCGGAATTGGGATAACGAGCATGCACCGCTACCTAAATCGATCGTTGGATTTTTTCTTCGGTATTTCACGAGAGCATATAAAGTTTCCTAAAACAGAAGCATGAAATTATTCGTTTAGTTATAAATGAAGATATTCAAACTTTTCAGGGTTTCTTTATTATATTGTTACGAGCCTGGGCTCAATTCGTTATTTAAAACACAATTTTTCGGATGTAATTCAAAAGTTCTTTCTCGGCTCCTGGATGTGAGAAGCGCCGTATTTATACCGTACGAGTTATCCCAGAACTTTCCTGATTTTTCTGTTCTCCGATCCCAAAGTTTACTAAGATGTCACTAACCTAAAGATGTTTCCATTTCCAACAAATGTCGCTTGTGTCTCTTTGTAGCGCATAACAATATTAACTTACAATGGCTTTTTTGTACGCAGATATCTGGAGATCCAAAAGTGATTGGCTGCATCTTTGAAACATATATAGAGATCCGAAAACCTTCGCAAAAAATAGATAGACATGTATAAACCCTCATGATAAGCAGTCACTTGCAATGCAAGCTATGTATATGTGACTCAAAAAAATGGTTTTTAGATGTATGCATTGGTTCTCCCAGCAGAATTCATGAAGACAGAATTTTTGAATTGTCGCCTATTAAAGATGAAATGCGGAACAATTGTGGAAATAGGTATCACATGTTCAGATATTCCGCTTATCCCATAAGGGAGTATTTGCTGACCCATTTTAGTGACCATGGGAGCTTAACGAGCAACAAAATCGGTTCCGTTTGAAGTTTAGTCAGATACGCGTTAAAATAGAAAACGCTTTCGGGCTACTAAAACAGCGTTTCCGACAGCTCATCCCTCTTGATTTTTTAAAGGTTCAGACCGTGTGCCGATTTGTTTTAGCATGTTGTGTATTACACAACTTATGCATAGATGGAGATGATGCTTGGGAAGAAGACATTGATGAAATACTACCCAATGAAGAAGACATAATGAATGGATCAAACCAATGAAGACGAAATAGGAGGACTTCTTAGGCAGTTGGGTGAAATAAAAAGGAATCGATTAGTACGCACATTTAAAAGGAATAGCTATGTAACAAAAATGTATGTGTGATTGCATAATTTAAAAACGTGTGTAAAATTATACCTATATATTTTTTTGTAACCTATAGATATAATAAATAGTGCGTTAAATTAAATTAATATATTACTGGAAGACCGCATTTGAATCAGTTTTCTTATTCCATCTTCAATCGATGACATTATTTAAACGCTCTTCATTACGTTCCTGCTTCAGTTTCTGTTTCTTTTCAAACAATTCCTCTTTGTGTTTTAGAAATTTGTCTAAAAGCTTTTCTTGTACTAATTTTTTTCCACCACTTTCATTTTCTGGCCCAATATTTGATGAAAGTGAGTGATCGCTCGTGCTTGATTTGCTGACTCCGACTTTTCAAGAAGTCGGCCTCAATTATGACAGCTGCTAGTGTGATCAACACTTCTGGGAAGATGTGGTCATCAAGGCAAATAATTTTTTTCAACTTCATCGTTATAGGATGAATTTGCGCGGGCAGCCCGCTTATTTTATTAGACTCCAACGTATTCTTGGCCTTTCGAATTGTCGTTTTATAACGGTTCTCGACTTGAAGGATCTAAAACGAGACCCCAAGTTCTTCGGCAAAAGATGCAGCCAAATGTTTCCACAACTGCTTTTTATTGCGAAAGTTTCTCATAGTTCCAGCACTGCCCATCGACTCGGCATATATATTCAGTAAGTATTTGGTCTGCTCTTCTGTCCAAATATCCGCACTCCCCTTATATTTTTGTGGATTCTGTTGGCCAGAAGGTCCGGGTGTTGTTGAATCCTTTTCTTGTGATTCAAACCCACAAGAAGATACCTGCATATCTCAATTTGTAGTCTGCAGATACAGTAAAACTCGTTGATTCGGGTTCTGTTGAGCTCTGCGGCATGACTTGTGGTACCAAGTCCACCACATCTTCATATCGAGCGTTAACTATTTCTTCATCTAAAATAAAAGATACGTAACCTGGTCAATATTAGAGTGCATAAACTCTGATTTTATTCTTTTTTAATTACGACTGCATCACATGTACTTACCCAAATAATTGCGGAGTATCATATATCCGATTTCAACATCACTCCACCTGATTCATCCACAATCACTTCAAAATCTTCCATATTAGAATTCTCCATATTTCACAGTGTTCTTTTTCCCACAAGATGTCAAACTAACAAATTACACAGATATGAGCTACTACCTCATTCTCATCGCGCTAAAAGTTGTTCTATTGAAATCGTTTTTCATTGACTGATGTTAATTTTTCGTGAAATATCAATGGACATCGACATTATTGTGTGTATCGTTAGAATTCTCCACAGTAGCTTCACTGTCATGGTTTCTTTCGACTAATTTTTGATTGGGTTTTTAATAACTTTCTATAAACTTGCAGCCCCTGACTCAGACAGTTTTTGTCTAAGTGCCTGAACGCTTTACCGCCTGAACAAATGAACGCCTGCACGCCTAAGAGTGCCGTTCGTGACGACAGAGTTTTAGGGTAGTAAACGTGGATGGATTTACATGGATCTTTTGAGATAGAATGGGGAGCTTTCAGATGGGGTAATATGTTCCTACGAGTTGGAGATTTGGGGTCGGGGTGGTAACTACCACCCTTTGAGAGTGCCGTTCGAGACGAAGTAGTTTTAGGGTAGTAAACGCGGATGGATTTGTATGGGGTTTTTTGTTTTATGATGAGTGAATGGGGAGCTTTCCGATATAATATAACTTTCTGACGTATTGGCGGGTCTTGGAGTAGAGATGGTAACTACCGAGAGTTTTACGGTAGTAATCGAGGACTAATTTACATGGGATTTTTTGATTTAGAGTGTGTGAATGGGAGCTTTCAGATGGGGTAAAATGCTCTTACATGTTGGAGTTTTGGATGGGGGTGGTAACTACCACCCTTTGAGAGTGCCGCTCGTGACGGAAGAGTTTTAGGCTAGTAAACGTGGTGGATTTACTTGAGGTTTTTTGATTTAGAATGTGTGAATGGGGAGCTTTTTGATGTGGTAAATTGTTCTAACGTGTTGGGGGTTGGTAGCTAACATCCTTTGAGAGTGCCGTCCGTGACGAAAGAGTTTTAGCGTAGCAAACGTGAATGGATTTACATGGGTTTTTTTTTTATTTAGAATGAGAGAATGGGGAGCTTTCTGATGGAATACAACTTTCTGACGTATTGGGGAGTCTTGGGTGGAGATGGTAACTACCAAGGGTTTTACGGTTGTTGAGGTTCACGAAAGCATCACATGATCAGTATCGAACGCATCGCATCATACTCTATACAAGAGAATATGGAGCAACAATTACCAACGTTTACTAGCACGATCATACGATTGTTTCATACAAGAGAGATAGCAGTTTTTTACGATCGAGTACTGATATGAAAGATCGGTATCGGCAGTCAGCTATCAACATCCAAGCAACGTTCATCATAATTTTAAAATCAAGGTCCAATCGAGGACCAAGATAAAGTCTTATTTGCAATAAAGTGGTTCATCCTACTTTCTGGTTTCATCATTTTTTTTTATTTCTTCCCCCAATCCCAAAACAACGGTAGTAAACATTGACTAATTTACATGGGTTTTTTCGATTTGGAATGGGTGAATGGGGAGCTTTCAGATGGTATAAAATGCTCTTACTTGTTGGGGCTTTCGGGTCGGGGTGGTAACTCCCATCCGTTGAGAGTGCCGTTCGTGACGGAAGAGTTTTAGAGTAGTAAGTGTGGATGGATTTACATGGGTTTTTCAGATTTAGAATGAGTGTATGTGAAGCTTTACGATTGGGTCAAATTTTCTTACGTGTGGGAGGGATTCTAGGGGCTGTCCAATTTGGGCCGTGTGTGATATATCTCGAAAGTTGAGTTTCGAGTTTCAGGTTTCCAGAGTCGATTTTCGAGAGTCGAGTTTCGATTTTCGTTTTTCAAGAGTCGAGTTGCGGGAGCCGACTCTCCAGAGACGATTTTCGAGAGTTGAGCTTCGAGAGTCGAGTTTTGAGAGTGGATTTTCGAGAGTTGAGTTTCAAAAGTTTCGATAGGCTAGTTTCGAGATAATGACTTAAAGGTACAAAGGAGAATATATTAAAAAACTTTTAAAAGAAATAAGTTTTGTAAATAAAATGCACTAAAAAGTAAAAACATTTTTTTTCTTTCTCAGTGATAAAAACAAGAAAAGTTTAATGCAAAATAAGAAATTGTCCAACACAGATTTAATCTTAAAATTTGGGCATGATCTGCAGTAAGACAATTATGGTTATAGGTATGGATACCCAAACTTTTAAGATTTAGTCTGAGTTGTAGCATTTCTTATTTGGTATTAAACTTTTCTTGTTTATATCGTTGAGAAAAGAAAAAAGTATTTTTTACTTTTTAGTGCATTTTATTTACAAAAGTTATTTATTTTGAAAGTTTGTTTAATATGATAATTTAATTTGTAAAAATTTTCGTAAATTTTTGTTAAATCTTTTTAATTTTCATTTTGGTTATCGACTAGCTTCCCGTTTTTAATACCTTTCTATCAACTTACAAACCGCTGACTCCGAACGCTTGTGCCTGAGTGCCTGAACGCCTGAGAGTACCGTACGTGACGAAAGAGGTTAAGGGTAGTAGACAAGGATGGATTAACATGGGGTTTTTGATTTAGAATGGGCGACTGGGGAGTTTTACGACGGGATAAAATTCTCTGACGTGTTGGGGGTCTTGGGGTGGGGCCAGCATCTACCACCCCTGTAGAGTGCCGTTCGTGACGAAAGAAAGAGTTTTACGGTAGTAAACGGTGATGAAATTACATGGGGTTTTTTTTATTTGGAGTGGGTAAAATGCCTTCAGATGGGGTAAAATGCTCTGACGTGTTGGGGGCTGTGAGGATGGGCTGGTAGCTACTTTGAAAGTGCTGCTACATAAGCCAAAAGGCTTAATTAAAATATAAGCAGAATGGCTTATACGTAATTAGACCGGCTCCAGTACGAAATTTTCCCACAAAAGGCAAAAGCACTCATTTTTGTCATCTGAAAATATTATCCCACAAATGCAAAGGAATTCAAATTCCAGCTCAAAAATACTTTCCCACAAAATGCAAAAACATTATTTTATCACCATAAGAACATTTTTACGGAAAGACAATGAAATCTGAGAAGTTTCTACTTTCAACAAATTCAAGTCAAAGTAAAGAATGTTCATATTTCATCAAGTGCACACGAGCTTGATACAGTTTTAATATTTCCCACGAAAAAATACGCGCACCATGTATGCCATAAGAGTACTCTGATAAGAACTCGGCATAAGGACTTTACTTAACGTCGAGATATTTTTTCCATAACAAGTGCAGTGCCTGAGACTTATGTTACGAGCAAACATCTAGCCGTACATAATTCTCTCAAATCTGAAAATATAACTTGGGAAGGCTTTGATTTCGGACAAGTGTCCAGACAGTATATTACTAATATACATGCGCCAATGATATGCAACGTAAGATGCATAGGTGACATGAGCATTTTTGACTGTGGGAACGTCGCGTAATACTGAAATAATGCCAGGATCTTTAATTAAAATAGCGCGATCGGTGAACGATCGTGGAAGTTAATTTCAAATCGTCAAAGTGGAAAGGTTGTGCGACTCCTAAACGGTCTTGGTAAAAGTTGTCAGTAATTTGTTCAAGTAATAAGTTTCAAATCAGAAGTTTATAAAAAATAGTAATCAGTGTAACTTGAAATACAAGATTAAATAAAAAAAGTGTTAAGAATAAAACAAAATAAGTGAACTAGTCTTATTAAAACAAGAGTTGTAAAATTATATACAACAGTGCCGTTCGTGACGGAAGAGGTTTAGGGTAGTAAACGTGAATGGATTTACATGGGGTTTTCTGATTTAGAATGAGTGTATGTGGAGCTTTATGATAGGGTAAAATGTTCTTACGTGCTGGGGGTGTTGGGGGGGGGGGGGGGGGGGTTGATAACAACCACCCTCGGGGATATCTAATTTGGGCCATGTGTGATATATGTACGTCGAGAGGCGAGTTTCGAGAGACGAGTTTCCAGAGTCGCAATTTTGGGAGTTGATTTTCGAGAGTCTCCATTTCCAAAGTCGACTGTCGTGATTCGATTTTCGAGTGTCGAGATTCGGTAGTCGATTTTCCAGAGTCCAGTTTTGAGTTTGAGATTCGAGTTTCGAGAGTCAATTTTTGAGAGTCGAGTTTCAAGTATCGATTTTCGAGAGTCGACTTTAGATAGGCGAGTTTTGAGAGTCGATTTTTGAAAGTCGTTTTTCGAGAGTTGATTTTCGTCGGTCGATTTTCGAGAAATGAGTTTCGATCGTAGGGTTTCGATAGTCAAGAGTCGACTTTCGAGAGTTGAGTTTCAAGAGTCAAGTTCCGAGAGTATGACTAAAACGTAAAAAATAAAATATATTGAAAACTTTTAAAATAAATTACACTTGTAAATAAAATGCACTGAAAAAAAAGAAATAATTTCTTTCCTTCTCAGTGATATAACCAAGAAAATTTTAATGCAAAAGAACATATGCTACAACTCAGATTTATTCCTAAAAGTTGGGCATGATTTGGAGTTAGACAATCGTGATTATAGTTGTGGATGCCCAAACTTTAAAGATTTAATCTGAGTTTTAGCATTTCTTATTTTGCATTAAACTTCTCTTGTTTATATCACTGAGAAAGAAAGAAATTATTTTTTACTTTGTAGTGCATTTTATTTACAAAAGTTATTTATTTTAAAAGTTTTTTTAATATATTTTATTTCATCTTTTATCTAAGGTGCTTTTATTCTACGTAGCAATTCGTTAGTGACAGTTATAGCAATACGTAAGTGGTTTAAAGCCACTACGTGTCTCATTCGATGTTCGGGACGATGCCCCAAATAGTAATCAAAGTTCCGGAGATAGATATCTCATCTGGCTGTTCTTCGAGAAAGATGCTCCTTTTCCGTGGTTATCCTAAACGCTCTGTAGTCCGTGAGTTTCCTAAATTTAATTCCTAGCAAGGGGAATCCCATCTTTAGTTAAACCGACACATAATAAGCTACTGGGTGTAGTTTATTATCCTTGTAATTTCTTTGAAGCAACACGGCGTGAAAACTTCTTTTTGGGGCATCTGTATGAAGTTCAGTTTCGGAATCGGGACTACAGATCTGTAAAGTTGGTGTTTGATTTGGGTTAGTTCAATATGTTTCATCGGCTGATTTGTCTCCCTGAAACTGCGCTATTAGTTGTCCTATGGCGTTTCTGGTGCACTTTCGATGGTCCCAGAACTCTCATAGGTATTCGTGGTTGACTTTTTCTTCTTCTTTTTTCTTAGTTAAAATAGAAGCTAGTAACACGCCTATAAATTATGGAAATTATTCCTTAACATATGAAGAAGAATTCGCAACACCCAAACATTAAAGAACACACGGTTAGAAATGTTGGTATTATGCAAGAATTTTTTGTTCCAAAAAATTTATTAAATTATTTATATTATTTTTGGTAGAAACCCCTATAAATTTACAAATATAAAGGGATATATCCGAATTTTTTGAAAACATTTATAGGAAATAACTATATTTACTGTGTTTTTTAGAATAGGTCAAAGATGGAGAATAGAAGAATTTTAAGAACTTTTATTTTTAAGGATTCTAAATCAAATCATAAATACAAGATGAAAAGCAACCGCATCGTTAGGTCTGACGGCTTTCAATATTTGATTTTGGAGGATTTTTAACATGTATTGATTTTCATATTAAAGAAGAAATATTTCTGGACTTTGTCATGCAGTATTACATACATCCATGGTTTTTCGTCAAAATAAAGTTGAATGATCTAAGTAGCAAATTGAACATATTTCTCATTTCTATACCAAATATTGATTATTGGTTATTTCTAGGTGATAAGACAGGCCAAATTAAAACTACTCCGCACCTGGCCAATTAAAAGGACAACACGCTTCCTGTGACCCAAGTTTATATCTCAGTTCTGGTAATGTATATGGATTGCAAGATTTTTTAGATCAAAAGTGCATATTTTCTTGCATGTAAATCCTCTAATTGCACAATATGTGTAAGAAGTTAATGACATTCAATTCTACTAGGTGATGAGAATTCATAATAGTAAAAAAACTAATGGGCCACCTCTGCTATAAGAAAATGAGAACAAAGTAATTACATTTGCAACAGCATATATAGAAGAAAATTTTGAATTTGTTCCCCAAAGATGCTGTAGCATCAGCAGTTGTAAATTTGTTTTCGTGTCTTAAAAGTGCCCGAGAAAACTAGCACTTATTGAATTTTTAGGACTTTCTTATACGGGATTTCTCCAAATTAAACTCAAAAACGGTAGGGCCAAAAAATGAAAACGGGAAAAAGAACTTTCCTCAATTTAGGAGGACTTCAATATGTACATGACTTGAAGAAAACGATAAGGACATATCCAATAAAAATAATTTAATGAGAGAATTTTATAATATCATAACAGCCAAAATACCTGCTGAAGTAAATACCATCAAATCAATAATAAAATCTATAGTCATTTTCAGAAGAAAATGCATTGATATTCAAAGAAATTAATTCGAGCATCATAAATAATTTTTTCTCTGTCCAGAATTGATAATGTTTGAAATACAAAATAATTTTGCATATCTATATTTATGTTGTTGTTGTATTTATTAGATTGATTACGTCTTCAATATACAATTTCCAAATAAACCTTCGTTAAAATCTATGTGGGGCAGATACCAGCCTATAGTGTTTACGGCTATTAGGAACTCTGGGAGATCAATTCTTTATAGAGCACCTCTTAGATAAAATGTTAAGTGTAAAAGTATGTTTGTTAACGTTTTCGCACCCAGACTGTTTTTGAATTTTCCTCTCACAGACTGGGACTCTACAACGCTTTCGATAATAAATTTCTTAAAATTACTACCTCCTCCAGCAAACGGAAGCAACAAAAGGTATAAGCAATTTAATAGAATCTTAGATAAAATATATGTATATTTTAACTTTAAATATTCAGCCGGGACCCACAACAAATGAAGTTTTAACTAGTTCAAACCAAGAACCACTCTACCTTATAACTACTGGAAACTGCAAGTCGGTTATATGTATCTCATAGTCCTTGATAGCCTGCGTAAACCACTACATTTCTGGAAAGTTTTTTATACTATTTGGGACTTATATACAGTAATATGTTTATAATATTACAGTAGACTCCGTTGATAAATCAGGTAAACAAAGCTTTTGTTGAATGAACCCAGTTGTTAAGGAAGTACATATGTATAATAGTTAAAAAAAACTTATGAGCTCTACTCAAAATATCAGGAATAGTTTGCTAAAATTATTACTTTCAGGAGAAATATTTATTTTATTTGAACTTCTTGTTTTTTCAACATCTCAAATATTATGCCTGCTTTGAAATATTTTTGTTTTTTATGTGGAGTAGAATCTGAATTGATTTCGAAGATGTTTAATCATCTTAAATTAGTTCATTCGCTATTGGATTCGAATTTTTTTAATGAAATTTTTAAAAAATCGTTTTTTTTTGCTAAATAAATTGCTTATACTTTTAAAAATATTTTAAGTGTTGAAACATTTGAATATTCAAATTATTACCGAGGTTATAGCAATTAGAAGTGAGCGCGTCAGGTAGCCGACCCGAAACCCAGGTAGCGTTCAGACCGTTACGTTCCGTAACGTAAATTCATTGCTATGAATTTTGACTCACTTTATTATACATATATTCCATTTTTGTACTATACTATGAACATCGTAAAAGCTGCAGAAGACCTTACGTACGATCTAGGAATCGCAGATTGAAGGTTATTAAAAAAAAGGCGTTAACGTCGAGTTTTCTTTCTTTCACATTTTCCTCGAACTTAGTTTTTGCTGTACACGATATCTCAGCTTCTACTGAACCGATTTGGCTGAAATTTTCACCACCTATTTTCTTGTAATTTTACCTAAAGCTTGACTGGGTACCGTATTCAAAAGATATGGTTTTTTTAAACTCAAAATTTTGATGGAAATTCGAGTTTTTTTTCAAACATCTGTCATTATTCTATAGAAAAAAAATTCAATTTTTTCCCCCACGTCACGTCTTAGCTGTTTCCCTTCTGAATAAGCAATATAGTTTTTTTTCACGACAATGCTGGACGTAGAAATTGTGTACACCGTCAGGAAGGATTTCAAAAAGAGGGTCCCACGAAGCGACTCATTTCTCCGCCATTTTTATTATTATTTTTTTTTCAATAGTGGAAATTGTTTATAAATCTATAATATGTATACGAAAAATAAAAAATAATTCATATGGCCCAGTAAAAAAAAAGTGGTGTGACCCCTTAAATTGAAACGAACATGAATTAGTATTTAATATTTATTCTGGCTTAAGAAAACATGCAATTAAGTGTAAAAGCATAAGAACCCTTCGGGTTCATTGTCAATTGAAGTTATCTGTCCTGACGTAGCAGAATCTGATAAAAACTTGAGAATTTCAATAATAGAACATGTAATTATTTGTTATTCGAAAGTATTTCGACTACTGAATTATCTTTAATATGTTTTGTTTCTAATTTGAATATGATAGGACTTTAAAACACAGTTCTTGACAGATTATTAGATCACGAGCTTTTAGAAACTGTTTCACAAAGTTTTCAAAGAAGTGGTACAAATTGAAAACAACATACCAATTATTTATGAAAAAATAAATAACATTGCAAATCGAATTAATTACATTTTAAATAGTCTTTCAACTAAACATAGAGGAAATAAGTTTTAATTGCAATCAGCATTAGGATCGCAGATATTGTCCAAAAAAGGAAATATAGAGAAGGTGCTTGATTCAAAACAGTTTTTAGTATATTTCAATGTCAGAAATTTTTAGAACCTTATTTAAAAATAGTAAGAGCTTTATAGACTATTACCTTCAACATGACCATAACTGAACATGTTTTTCAAAAGTTTTGTTCTGGATCTTGTTATGGTCGTAGCGAGCAGCATGCTACATATACGAAGCCGACATAATTATCGTATTGACATTCGTCCATACGGCGAAGGTGCTGCCACGTTTGGCACGACCGGGCGTTTCACCTTTGGCTGGACTGAGCAAGAAAAAAACAACAAGATGGCAAATAAAAAAAGAAAAAGAAGGAGATTTTTTTTACACAAGGTGGTGACAGTTTCTCTTGAGTAGGAAATAAAAATCAAAAATTATCGCGAATTTACAACCGATATGGAAGTTGAGAAATAAAGGAAAAAGGAGAAAAGGATCGGGAGCTAGGAAAGGATTTGTAGGAAAACGAAAGAAGGCTGAGCGCAGATCGGATGTGAAGAGATAAAATCCAAACCTTATCTTGATTCTAATGGGAGGATACGCTGAATCAGTCTTAAGTGAATTATCGAATTTATAACAACATCTTCAATTAAATCTTAAAAAAAAACAATTCTTCATTTAAGCCGAGTGCATAATTTGTTTTTATTCTGATCGCACAATAAATCAGGTTCAGGTGAATACAAAGGCAAAGGAAGTCAATCAAATCTAACTGGAGTAGGCATATTAATCCAATTGGGATGTCCTCTAAGTAGCTTTCCTTCACCTTTCGAAATATCACATTACCCCATCAATTTGATCGCTACAATAGTATAGCTTAATAAAAAGGGTCGGTTCCAGACGGCACGGGCAGCAGTTCACATCAATGTGTTAAGTTTGAAGAGAAAAGAAGAAATTAAAAATAACCACAGTGCTCCTAGACAGGTCTAATATTAATAAAATAATTACATCAGATAAACTTCAAAAAATGTAGTTGCAAGTATGGGTGGCATTCGCCCGGGTTTTCCCGGATTTGTCCTAGTTTGGAGGGCGTCAAGGCAGCGTCCGGATGGACTTTTCTATACAGTCTGTTTTTCAAAATATTGGAAACCAAATAATTAAAAATTTGTATGCTGTACGTGTACCATGTACGCGATAAAGTCGCCAGACAGACCGACTTGACTCCCAAGGTCTCTCTTACTGTGTCAGCTAGTCTTAGCTCAGGAGCGCAGCAAACAGAACGACCGTTGCTTGTGTAACGTGCATTGTTTGCCCACACTGCGCTTGAGTTACAAATCCATTATAATTAGGCATACCTACATGTACATATATCTATTCATTTATTTTTGTAAATTATAATTCATTTCTTCATAGCTTTCAGAAACTATATTTCTTTTCTAAATTAAATTAATCAGTGTAAAAATGTATTAAGCAGCATAAATCACAAGTGCATTGAGTTCATCAAATGTAATTCTACTCTTTGCGTAACTCAGATAATTCTTAGGTTAGGTAATACCTGCATGAGTATGCTTAAGATATCACTAATGCTTAAGATGTCACTATCTACCTCACTCACATTTCATGCAATGACTCTCCGTCTCACTCAAACTAGAATCTTAAAGTTACGGTCTTACGGCAAGCTTTGGGTACACTAGAATTATTTTTAGTAGGTAAAAATCTATTAATTGAGTAGTGCAGGGGGCTAAAAAACATGCTATATTTGCTATAAATATATATGATCATATGCGATGAGTGGTGCACTAATTCTTCCTGTGCATGTTGTTTATTCGGGTAGGGTGCGGCGACAGTTGAATCCGACCTAGAGGTGCAAAGTTGAGATTGCATCTGATGTGTTGGCGGATGATCAAGCTTCACACAGAAGTATTTCAGAAATTGAGTGATTGGTTATCATTCCCAGACTCTTTCTAGTGGATGTATTATTTGGTTAACTCGATAGATCTGTACAGTGAATCTAACTTGAAGTCGTGCTGAGTAAAATCTATGTGTGTCCATCATACGTGTCCGCTCTTATTACTATTTTAGTACTAGTTTGGTATCCTTATGCTACCCAAGATTAGGAAATAAGATGATTGGTTATCATTTACATCATTAATACTCTATTTTGTAGGAGTATCTAACAAGTGTAGTTTGATAAAATCAAACAATCCACTAGCAGGTATTGTAATTAAAACCTACGTGCAGTAGGAATACCTGTTAGAATTAATTTCTGTATGAGTAGCCAATTGGCTATCTTATTCACTTTAAATTTCCAGTTTTTGATTATTCCAATCAATTAAACTTTTATGGCAGCTGATTGGTGTCCCTACACTAACTAAACCTGGTAAATATGGTTATTGGTTATCATATCTACTTATTGGACTCACTTCAGTGTTAGTATAATTTGAATTTTTGTGATTAATTATAATTGATTTACTTTGTAGTTGTGGTAAGCCACATCTTATATGTATCCCGTACATTTGATACATTTATTGCTATTCAAGTGGCTAATTAGTATCCCTATATTCTCCAAGATTAGTAAAATAGGCGAATAGTTATCAATCCCAGCCTAAAAACTCCATTCAGTACGAGTATTGTTTTTGTTTAAGTTGTGTATTTCAAATACCAACTTTGTGGGTATTGTAATTAATACCTACGTGTAGTTATATTGCTCGCTTGAATTTATTACTATTTTGATGCTTAGTTTGCCTCACTTCGTTATTTGAGACTGGAAAATAGTGATTGGTTGTCTCCACTAATATTATTATTACTGACTGGGATATATGGTGCACGGTTACTAATTTCAGTTATAGACTCCATCTATAGAAAGTACCTCTATTTGGGTGATTAGATCTATCTAAACAATCTAATTTGCAGTTGTGGTAGGATAAAGTCTATGTGTTTCTAGCATATTTGTTCGATTTTATTTTCTGTATATTTAGCCAATTGTTATTCCTATGCTATCTAAGCTTAGGAAAGAAGATGTTTGGGTATCATTCCCATTATTAGTATTCTATCACCTATGAGTGCCATACGCATGCAGTTAGATGAGTAAAATCCATCAATCATTAGGTATTGCAATCAAAATCTATGTGTAGTTTGAATAGTTGTTAGAGATGATTATAGTTTGAGTGGCTAAATGGCATCACCATACTACCCAATAATAGAAAAATATTGTAAATGGTTATCATGCCCACTTTTTGATTTCATAACGCGCGAGTCAACTTATGAACCAGTATGATCACTCTGATCTACAAATTTATATTCTATGGGTGATCGGCACCATCATATCAACCAGAAGAATCCTGGGAGTTACGGTTAACACTTCCACTTATTTGACACCATCCCGTGGAAGTAAATTCGAATTCTTTGATTAGTTAAAATCCACTTAATTGTAGTCGTGGTAATTATTAGTTTAATAGATAATGTGATATATTAGTTTAATAGATAATATGATATATTAGTTTAATGTATAATATGATATATTACTTTCCCGTAACTAGTAATGTGTCTCTAGGTGGAGCAAGGTCAAACGGCCTGACCTATACTCGATTATGCATGCTTGACATGAATGATAAAATGTTTATCGTTCATTCTGTATAGTTATTTATTAATTATTGATTCGTTATTATTACATACGTGTTTTCTGTGCCGTGTAGGCTCCTAAATGGCTATACTGAACGTTTCACCTCCGCCACGAGGATTCTCAACAGTTTGTTTCAATAATCATATTATAAAATGTTAGAACACATGCACATGAAAGTTCTAATAAATCTCAAATGGAAAATGTTAAATTATATACATATATGAAAGTTCCCATCAATTTACAATAAAGGTGTCTCAAGAAATATTTATAATTTGGTGAAAGGACAGAAAAGTTTGAATGGATCTTATTAAAAAACCCGTAAAAAATATTATAATTTCTCAAAAACTTTTTTTAAAAAATGCGTGTATAAATTAAGACCTCTATCATTTTAACAATAAAAACTTTTATCTTAAAAAACGGGATCATTATACATATATATATGCATCTCATCTCAAAGAGAAATGTACATGTGGTATGTATATTAACCTTTAGCTTAATCCATGTAATATATTTCTTTATTATTATTTCCTGTTCTTGTTTATGTCCTTCTTGTTGTTTATGTCCTTCTTGTTGTTTATGTCCTTCTTGTTGTTGTTTTGATCAACATTATTTTCAATATATCATCTATTCCTTTCACCTATGTTTCCACTTAGCTGTTTTATATTCTAGGCTTCACTTTAAAATAATGAAAAAATAAAAATGAAGCCACTATATAATATTTCTCTAAGTTTACATACCGTAGTTTTATGATTTTAAATATTATTATACTCCGTGGTATATTTTGTAGAAAACTATACCTATAATAATTCAGTGTGTCTGAATGTTGTTGTCGCTCTTCACTGAATGCCCTGAAAATTCTTGTGTTGTGGTTGTATCCATTTATTGAGGGATTTCCAGTGCGGTTAGTTCCAGTACAGTGATATTTCCAATCAACTGCAAATCTGTGGTTCTAGGTATTTGTTTATGTTTTATTATATATAAAAATTTTCTTAGGTTATGCTGATTCCCGTGTGGCCGTTTTCTACACTTTAGATCTTCTAGTCAATATTTGTTGAAAGATTTAGAATGATTTATAGTTTTCATGTTTAGTTATGCTTAGTTATGCTTTTACTCAAATGCAAACACTATATATGCACAAATATTTTTTTCCCATATATGCAAAAAATCTTTAAAAAATATGCAAGAAAATGTTATTCTTTATTATATTCTCTTAATATATTTCTTAAAATATATTATTTTTGTATACACCCAGTAAATGTTGAATTTATTATTTATTGATGTATTCTATGTCTTACGGAAAAAGACTGGTAGAGATGTGTATTAGATGGTGATTCCTGTTGTTTTAGATTGTGCTCCTCATGGGTTGTTGCTATTTGATAATTATTGGTATGATGTTGTCTTCAGATCATTATATAGGATGAAGTTGTGCTCTTTGATAATTATTGGTATGATGTTGTGCTTCAGATCATTATATAGGATGAAGTTGTGTTCTTTCATAATTATTGGTATGATGTTGTGCTTCAGAGCAATATATTATATAGGATGAAGTTGTGCTCTCATACTCAAGAAATTGTGTATGAGTCTCAAGTTTACAAAATAGGTTTGTGTACGAGTCTCAGATTTATAACACTTATAAAACTGGTTCATGTTATCTTCAATTAGACTAGTTTATCATGGATTTAGCTAAATCTATGGGTTGATTCTATTTATAATGGGTTGATTATATTTGCAAGGGTAATATTAAGTCAATAGGTATCATTATTGTCGTTGACCCTAAAAAACACGTGTGTGTGTGTTTTGTAATCCCTCTGTTTTCATTTGAAGAGCTGGAAGTAGTCATAAAGATTATTTCCACTCAATCTACTCTCATCATATGAGTATGTTGACTTGCCTAACTAATGTGATCTATCTTCATAAATTATCGGAAAGTTACTGATATTCTGGGAAAACTATAGTTCGTTTAATATTGTGTCTACGTAATGTTTATTGTCAGCAGCACCACAGGCCAATTCGTTCTGTTTGTCGAACTGAATGGCTATATAGTGCTTCAGTTAAGTATGTATGATACAGCGGCCCATTGTGAGCCGTTACATATATTGGGTGGCTCTTAATGGGTCACATGTCACACACACACTTGGTGTGGTGCCACCTCGATTCCGCATCGTAAAAACGACCGGCCCGGTATGACACTTGTCTTGTTGTATGCGCGTGGGTCACGCATTTCGTACAATGTACTGTATATTGTTGTCCTGTTTTTGTGATGTGAGACTTGTTTCTTCCTACAGACAATCTTCTGGTTTGTATTGTTGCGCATCTGTTGGGCAACAGGACGAGGGAGTGCTTCTCGTAATGGAGGAAGATCACCTGCCCTTTCCTGAGTAATTTGTTGTTTGGGTATATGTATATCCAACGATCAAAAGAAAAACAGTAACTTCACTTTCTAGCTTTTATTTTATTATGATACTTCTATACGGAATGATACTACACTTCCGAGGTTTTTCTTATAACACTATACAATTTAATATATATATATATGACCGAATACACTTTTAGTAAGGTATATTTTATTTCTATGAGCTGTTAAAATTCCTTACCGTTGGTCGGGGAAATCTTAGCAGTAGTTGTCAACGTATTAATTTTTAAAAATAGACTGCCTCGATCGTACAATTTCATGTATGTACATAGTATCTCAGTGGCCCAGTTGACCATATGTTGGGGTTCTTTACTGAGGAAGAGAAATTGTATATTGCACTCATTTGTTATGCAATTTGATACGCTCGATTGTTTGCAATTGAGCGTTGGTATTTCCTTATGCTTGAGGAAATAGAACATTTGGTTGCTTCATGGCACACAATTTAATTTTAATGTTTTGTGTTGCTTCATGACAGCATTTCTAAGATTTTTTCACGGCCGCCTTTTGAATATCCTTTTGTAAATTAGCTTGGCGCGTGTTTTAATGTCTTGCATGGTACATATGCGTCTTTTAGTCTTTTGTTGTTATGTCTGTCTTCTAGGGAAAGTACGTATCCTTTCTTAGGGAAAGTAATGAGTGGCATTGGTATACTGTTAGTATGAAAAGGGGTGTTTTGGGGCCGCCACTCATTACAGTATGCTGAACTGAAAAACATCGCGTGTACGATCCAGCGACTACTTTAGTGAATTGAATTGAAAAGAAAACACCGCGTGTACAGTCCAGCGACTACTTTAGTGAATTATCGGAATATTTTTAATATTAAAGTAATAAAACCGATGTAAATTGTACATAATCCTTTTGTTCATCTCATTATGGTGTCTACGTAGTGTATGTGGTCTGGGGCCCTTCAAGCCAATTCGTTCCGTAAGTTGAACTGAATGGCCATAGAGTGCTCCAGTTTTGCATGTAAAATACAGTGCCCCATCATAATCCGTTACACTTATTGGCTGGCTCTTAATGGGTCAAAGGCTATATATATACTCGGTGTGGCATCACATTGAGCCTGCATCGTAAACAGACCGGCCCGGTGCGACTCTTGTCACGTTATATATGTGTGGGTCACGCATTTCGTTACTGTATATTGTCGTGCTGCATTTATGTGATGTGAGTTATTTATTTCTCCTCTTTTCTAACGTAAACCTCCTCTTTCTTATGTATCATCTGGATCGTTACTGTATAAAGTATATGTAGCAGTAATGGTCATTAGCAGCCATCAGCAATATTGTTTCGTATGTTGAACTGAAAAGCTGTGTAGTACTTCAGTTTGGCATGTATGTCCCAGTAACCCATCTGACCTATTAATTGTGTGGTGCAGGGGGCTAAAAAACATGCTATATTTTCTATAAATATATATGATCATATGCGATGAGTGGTGCACTAATTCTTCCTCTGCATATTGTTTATTCGGGTAGGGTGCGGCGACAGTTCAATCCGACCTAGAGATGCTAAGTTGAGATCGCATCTAATGTGTTGGCGGACGATCAAGTTTCACACAGAAGTATTTCAGAAATTGAGTGATTGGTTATCATTCCCAGACTCTTTCTAGTGGATGTATTAATTGGTTAATTAGATAGATCTCTACAATCAATCTAATTTGTAGTCGTGCTGATTAAAATCTATGTGTGTCCATCATACTTGTGCGGTCTTATTACTGTTTTAGTACTAGTTTGTTATCCTTATGCTACCCAAGGTTAGGAAATAAGATGATTGGTTATCATTTACATCATTAATACTCCATTTTGATGAGTATCTAACAAGTGTAGTTTGATAAAATCAATCAACCCACTAGCAGGTATTGTAATTGAAAAATACGTGCAGTAGGAATACCTGTTAGAATTAATTTCTGTATGAGTAGTCAATTGACTATCTTATTCACTTTAAATTTCCAGTTTTTGATTATTCCAATCAATCAAACTTTTATAGCAGCAGATTGGTGTCACTACACTAACTATACCTGGTAAATATGGTTATGGGTTATCATATCTACTTATTGGTCTCACTTCAGGGATAGTATAATTTGAATTTTTGTGATTAATTATATTTGATTTACTTTGTAGTTGTGGTAAGCCACACCCTATATGCATCCTGTACATTTGGTACATTTATTGCTATTCAAGTGACTAATTAGTATCCATATAATCTCTAAGATTAGTAAAACAGGCGATTAGTTATCAATCCCAGCCTCAAAACTGCATTCAGTACGAGTATTGGTTTTGATTAAGTTGTATATTTCAAATATAAACTTTGTGGGTATGGTAATTAATACCTACGTGTAGTTGGATTGCTCGCTAGAATTTATGACTATTTTGATGCTTAGTTTGCCTCAATTCATTATTTGAGACTGGAAAAACAATGATTGTGTGTCTCCACTATTATTATTATTACTGACTGGGATATATGGTGAATGGTTATTAATTTCAGTTATAGACTACATCTATAGGAAGTACCTTTATTTGGGTATTAATTAATAGAGTGGTGCAGGGGGCCAAAAAACATGCTATATTTGCTATAAATATATATGATCATATGCGATGAGTAGTGCACTAATTCTTCCTTTGCATATTGTTTATTCGGGTAGGGTGCGGCGAGAGTTGAATCCGACCTAGAGATGCTAAGTTGTGATTGTATCTGATGTGTTGGCGGATGACCAAGTTTCACACGGAAGTATTTCAGAAATTGAGTGATTGGTTATCATTCCCAGACTCTTTCTAGTGGATATATTATTTGGTTAATTAGATAGATCTGTACAATTAATCTAATTTGTAGTCGTGTAGTGATAAATTGTGTGCCGTGCTCCGGAAAGAGAGCACACAGCCCTTTAGCAATAAAAAAATGGATCTCTCTCCTTTTTACACTCCGATTTATTTATTTATTTAAATTTTAAAATACACTTTTACTTTTCGTATAATATTTTCTTCTAAAATATTTTCGTATAATATTTTCTTCTAAAATTCTTTTTAATCACACTTTTCCCTTTTCGTATCAAATTTACTTTCTCTAAAGGTTTTTCGTAGGCACTCCACAAGACGAGTATTAAAAAACTACTGCCCAGAAGATTGGGCAAATTGCACCCAAGTACCCATGATCATTTTTTTTAAAAGCTCTTTATTATTTTATTGTTTTCTCACGACGTTTAAAATCGTACGTGAGAAAATGCACAAAAGTTTTGATGCAAGCTATATGCATCTATGCATAACTGTAATTCGATATGCACTTGTGCGCCCGTCTTGAAATATTAATTTTAAGAGGGCGCGAATAATTCTGATAATTGTATGTATGTACGTACATACAATTAGATTGGAGGAAGTAAGTAATGTACGTATGTACAGTGTACATACGGAAAATAAGTGAGAAGACACTGCGTGTAGGTAAGTGTGCATATCGTGTGAGTGGAATGTGTGTCTGATAATAAAATGCAATTTATGCTAAATTGCATTTCGTTATAACATGGGAATGCATTTTTAAATGCATTTTAAATTTTGATTGAGATTTTAAAATGATATAATTTTTCATTTTCAGGGTCATCTTGTAATACATCAATATATTGCATAGGGCAATATATTGATGTATTCACCTTATGGTTGTAATTCGGAGAATTTGGTACCTGAGTCACAACATCCCTCCCCCTGGGGAAAAGAAATTTTTATTCATCCTGAGAAGAAAACTTTCTTTCCTAGTACGTGAAGTAGAATTTGTATATATATTTGTACATATTAAGGAAATGGTATATAACTAGTTAACTGTAAATAATTTTTTTTTTGCCATAAATGCTAATACATGTATATATAGGTCGTATAATTTCTAATAGACAAGGTTTATTTATTGTTATTATTAAATATGCGTAATTATTACACTATAGGAATTTTGGTAAATTCTATTTATTGAATAATTTCCCTTTGAATTATTTATTATAATCGTTTCGCTAGCAATAATGTAATGGACAATGATATATTTATAATATATTTATATTAGATAGTTAGGATAAAATTAGGAGGAGAAAAAAATTATATGATTAAGTATTACTATTAATTTAAATATATTTTTGGATTACTTTATTCCTTTTTTTTATATACTCATTTTTTGATATACTCATTTTTTTTATATATTCATTTTAAAAAGTAATCTATTCTCTGGCATTATTTGTTTTACTTTAATTGTTATAGTTTTTCCTTGTCTCTTTATAATACCGTTCTATTTGTTAATTTAAAGCTTCTGAGATAATATAAAAGAAAGCGAATAATATTTAAATCTAAATGTTTGGTAGTCTTGTCGTGCCCCTCGAGCAATTAAAAGACGTTTTTACGATAATTACTTTACTTCTTTATTGACTGGATGTTTAAAACTCAACAATGTTAAAAATATTCACGACCCGCACTCTTAACTTCACGCTAACTTGGAAAAAACGTGACTCTAAACTGAACGCTTAACGACGAGAATACTACGGCACTCGACAGACCAGTCATTGGTCTTTTATGAACCTATACTCGGAAGTAAGCTTTGTTTGCTCACAACGCGGATGTAAACAAACGACAACAACCTTGTCGTTTGTTCTACCGGTTGCAGCACCTGAGTCGCTTAGTAGCATACAATCGCCTTACATAATAATTACCATCCGAAGTTAATTATTATTGTAATCGTCGATTGCTCCACTAAGCGCTCATCGCAGCCAGCTGTTGGGCTAATAATCAGCAAAATAACCGACAGTTGCAGAACAATAGCATGCGAGGTTATTGTTTAGCAATTGCTGATTATTTCGCTAGAATGCGCCCTTGGCTGCTGGAAGAAGAATCTTCCTTATATTGGGCCATAACATCCCTCCCCCCTTGGAAAAACTAGTTTCCGCAGGAAACTAGATCTGAAGAGTGCAACAATCTTAAAATTGAAAATATTTTGGTTCGCGTTCAGTTCAGATTCTTTTCCATACTTACTAATTAAATTCTCTTAATTTTTCTTCGCTTTACATTTTTTGATATTTTCTATTAGCATTATCTTTGCTTAATTCCATTCGCATATATATATATATCTCCATATTTCATTTCTTACATTTTTTTTTTACTTTT
This sequence comes from Dioctria linearis, assembly GCA_963930735.1. Classification (NCBI taxonomy): domain Eukaryota; kingdom Metazoa; phylum Arthropoda; class Insecta; order Diptera; family Asilidae; genus Dioctria; species Dioctria linearis. Next base: position 85,982,932 of record OZ005744.1, read on the forward strand.
TTTTCTTTACTTTTTCATTTCTTAAAGTTTGCATTTTTACATCTTTTCTTTTTCATTTTAATTTCTCTATTTTCTTCTCATATATACTATATTAAAATTGCATGACTAATTAATTCACATGGACATTAATATATAATCTTACTTATTTCTTATCTAATGTTATAATTTCTTTCTTTTTTATTGAATTAATAATTAATAATTTTATAATTACATCTTCACGTTTTTATACATTTTTCTGAAAAATTCTCTTTATTTTTATTTCATTTTACTATTGTGCGGGTCTCACAAACATACTATGCTTATATTATATATAGAGTTACATACACTAGTTACGAATATAATAAGTCCTAAGGTTACCGTTTACTTACACAAGTTACATTACTTTTACATCTACAGTAGCTATTCTAACTGAACTAAATGCTTCCAACGGCGGTTGGTAGGTGAGTTGTGGGCAAGTTGGCTGTTGTGGGGATGACCAGTTCCATGCCGTTGTCAATTTCTTTATCCTCTTGCTCCAGCTGTACCATTTTCGACTTTCTGGTTGATTTCAGTATCGTAGGTAAAGTCGACAGCCTCCTAGCGCTTATTCGATGTTGGTTCTTTTTCCACCGTCTCAAGTGCATGAAGACTCCTATGATAAGTGTCAAACTAATTATACCCAAACCTCCTGTGATGGATGTGGCCACTATATGAATATGGTGAGGCCGGATTTGATGTCTGTTGCTCTCGTCTTCCTTGATATCACTCTGAACTCTCTTAATGTTGACTTCTTGTGCTTTCCACGACTGATTAAAATTATGCGCCGCCAATAAACGTATTTCGTGCTTTTCTGGCTTCAACGTATCTGTTTTCTTCGATCCTGCTTGAGGTGTTATGCTGTCCCAAGCTGGTAGCTCCGACCGTACTGGTTGCCATAGAACTTGATTACTGCAAGAGTCATCTTCAGAGGTTATCAGCAAGTCTCCCATTTGCAAATGACAGTGTTCTCCGATCGACAGTACCCCCGTTGACGTAAGTTCTCCTGTCGCGGTTGGCGAGTTCCGGCAGTTCACTTCTAATTTTGCTTTTCCGGACATCACAAAAAGCCAATGATTTCTTGTCACCATTTTGACTAAGCTGTCCCATTTGGCCACGACCTTCTGCTTGCATGCTCCTGCGTTGACGTTGAAGCTGCGAAATAAGTTGAGGACGCAGTTGTCACCAAAAGCTGTGATGACGGGACCTAGCTGAGGGCACAGAATCTGTTTATGATCTGCTAAAGTTATAAGCTGCTGGCATTCATGATATTGTTGGTAGTTTAGCAAGGTATACGGTCGCTCGGTGGTTGTTTGCTGCAACGAATTCTGCGTCCAGATCATATATATGGTAGCCCTTCTGGTCCATTGCTGTAGGAATTGTATAGACTTTGTACAAGTCGAATAAAACTCTTTGTGGTTGGGGGATTTCTACCCTGACCAAAATTTTTTGATCTGCCTGAATAGCTTGTACCTTTGCAATCTGGATCATTAACTGGAAATCTTGGAATTTTTCGTCTAAATCAAATTCTCTAGTAACGTTTGCCATTATCTCAGACATTTCTCGAGCGTGAATTATAGCGGGGTGTAATTTTCCTGCATTCAACGACACCACAATATTGGACAGTGTCTCGTGTATATCGCTAATTTCTTGCAACTGAATTGTCATTAGCGTAATAATTTCATTGATCTCCATTATTTGCTGCAAATTTGACAACTCATCGCTCTTATTTTGCTGAGCAGCGATGATGAATGAAATTTTACTCCAGAGCTCCTCACGTTCTGCATCAGCCTGCGCTCGTGATGCATTAAATACTTCGAATGTTGATTTGAACAAAGTCGTCTGCTCCTTCAAAAGGTGAAAGGTCCGATTCTCCATCCCATCAAGATCTTCAAGTCTGCTATTAATGTCATCCGAGTCGGCCTGATGCATTGTTCCAAAAGGTATCGTAAAAAGGGACCCCACTCCATCAAAAAATGAGCGCTTCGTACGATGGGATGCTTCCCCATGCATATGATGGCTAAGCTCTTCATTCTGTCGTTCAATTCTGGACACCCAGGTTCTTATTTCCTTCGTTGCCACTTCGCATCTGGTACCTACTCCGATGTGCCTGATCCTGGTGCATAATTCTCTGCTTAGGCTGCTGCAATTGTTTGCAAACTCCAACTCTTTTGTTAAATCCGGCATTTCCAGTTTAGTTAGAATCGTCCAAAGCTTGCTGTAGAAGTTCACCTTTCCCACATTCTCGAATAGTACCCCCGTTTGTGTTATGGGTTTGATGCTGTAGTCGGCAGTCTCTGCATACAGTGATGTCACACTAACTAATATTATTATCATAAGCCTTTCCATTTTGGTTCTCCTACTTCTTATCTGTATTCCTTAACCTACTGGCAACCTTCCTAATATCTAAAATAAAAGCTTCTCCTATTTCTTCTTATTATTTATTTGTCTTAATTAGTTATTTATTCTTTACCTCTTTTCTTCTTTAGTACAACTCTAGATTTCTTTATGCTTTATTTCTTTAAAAACTTCTTATTCTTTATTTATCGCGAAATTCTTTAATTTATTAATTCTTTATTTATAAATTTCTTCTTTATTGTTTCCTTCCTTTTATTTATTTTTTTTAACTCTTACTAAGTCGTTAAAAAAAAATTTACCAAACCTTACCTCATTTAAGATACCCTTCTTTACCTTTGCATCCGAATATCTGACCCCTTATCTGAATACTGCTGTTTACAATATGATACCTGTAAAATAACAGAGGTTAATAAGTAATCAACTAAGTAGGGTGAAGTGAAAGTGATCATTCAACAAATTTTCTTAAACGGTTAGTGTGAATCCGCTTAAGTTTTTTGCCCTGAAGAATCGTTACATTCTCCGGACTGTGTACATGTATGACCTCTTAGGGTCCTTTAAAAATTGCTGATAATTTTCCTGCGCGGGCTGGATCTCTGACCAAGACCTTATCGCCGACATGTAACCGCTCTGCCCTGGTCTTCTTATCATAATAATTCCTTGACGTAACCTTACTCTTTTGCAGATTCTCCCTTGCCAGCTCAAATGACTTTTGCAGCTTAAAACGTAGTACTGCATGATATCTGTCGGCATTTTATAATGGTTCTGGTTTGGTTTGTAACCTGCTGGGAATTCTCGATGCAAACCCGAAAAGTGTTTCCATCGGTGTGAGTTTAGTGCCTGTATGTATTGTATTGTTATACGCATGAGCCGCCGTTCTTAAATATTCGTCCCATGCTTGTGGTTCCCACAAGGTGTGGGATCCACGAAACTCCTCAAATAGTTTGCCAAAGTAGAATGTTGTCTCTCTACTGCATTCGACTGAGGATGATATGCCGTGGTTTGCAATTTTTTTACCTTTAACATCTTGCAGAGGGCTTTCATAATTTCTCCTGTGAAATTCGCCCCCTGATCGGCTACCAGTTGTTTCGGCAGTGAGTAACGACTCAGAATCTGTTCAAACAAAGCTCGGGCAACGGTATTCGCCTCTTGATCTCGTATAGCCACGAAGTCGACAAATCTCGTAAGATTATCCATTAATGATAGGATATATTTGTTGCCATTGTGACTTGCGGGTAGAGGTCCCACCAAATCGACGTAAACCTTGTCAAATGGTTTCTCTGAAATTTCCGTCACTACCATAGGCATCTTAATGGTTCGCGCGTGCTTGTTTTTCTGAAATTTTACACACTGTCGAACATATATTGCGATCTCACCCTTCATCCCCTCCAGCGGTAGAAACGCTTAATTCTGTCGAACGTTTTAGTTCGTCCAAAATGTCCTCCGAACCTAGAGTCATGATAATCTTTCAAGATCATCTGTACTTCCTTCGGGTCCGAAATTAATTTTGGCTCTGGCTGTCTTATCGCTCTTCCGCCAATCAACTCACATACGCTCATCGTTTAATGCCATTTTCCTTCGGGCTTGGGCTCGAGTTTTTGCAAAACATGGAAACTCTTTAGTATTTTCTTCGTCTTTATCATTAGAGATTTGGGGAATTCGGCTCAATGCATCCGCATTACTATTCTGCTTGCCAGTTTTATAAATAATCTCAAAGTCATATTCAGACAATTTCTGATGAAATCTCACCATACGGGATGTGGTATCCTTTACTTTAAAAATTCCGCGTAAAGGCTGGTAGTCGGATATAACTTTAAAATGTCTACCTGACAGATAACATTTGTAATTCGCACAGCCCAAACGATGGCCAACATCTCTCATTCGGTGGAAGAATAATTCCTCCAGCAGGATTTAAAGTACGGCAGGCATAGCTTAGCGGCTTTCCCTCTTGTTCTAAGACTGCCCCTAAGGATTCTCCACTTGCATCTGTAATTAATGTGAATTCCTTACAAAATCGGGGTAACCCAAGACAGGTGGCGTAGTTATAGCCTCTTTTATAATACCAAAGGATTTGTCGCATTTAGAGTCCCAATTAAATTTTACCCCTTTTATCAGCAATTTCGTAATAGGGGCCATGATTTTAGAAAAGTTCGGTACGAATTTTCGGTAATAGTTAGCTAGTACCAGAAACGACTGTACTTGACGCATAGTTCGTGGTCTTGGAAAATCACGCTCTACTTTAACTAACCGTTCGTCCGGCCTTACTCCCTTTTCTGAGCACACATGGCATAAGTACACAACTTCCTTCTTCAAAAATTGGCATTTCGAAGGCTGAAGTTTTAAATTGTGTTCCCTAAAACGCTGAAATATCTCCCGTAGTTTCTCGTGGTGTTCATCCAAATTTTTTGCAAAGATGACCACATCATCTAGATAAACGAAGCATTTTATTCCTTGTAGCCCTGTCAAAATCCCATTCAATAACGACTGAAAGAATGGGGGAGCAGTTTTTAGTCCAAATGGCAATCGCTTATACTGAAAGTGATTGAAATTGGTACTGAATGCTGTTTTCTCCCAATCTGCTGGATCAATTAGTACTTGGTGGTACCCGTTAGATAGATCTAACGTGGAGAAGTACCTGGAGTGACCCAATCTGTCCAATATATCTTCTATTCGTGGGAGAGGATATGCGTAGGGATGCACACTTTGTTCAGTTCTCGAAAGTCTACGCACAGTCCAAACTTCCGATTACCATCTTCATCCATTCCCTTTTTAGGGATAAGTAGAACTGGAAAATTGAATGGACTTTTACTGCGTTCTATGATATCTTCTTCTGGAAGCTTTGCTAGCTGTTTCTGGCATTCTTCCCTTTAAGCTTCTGGCATCCTGTACTGTTTTTTATGTATTGGGCCTGCGTTAGCCATAAGTGGCAATTTGAAAGTTTTCGTTGACGTGTACGTGAGCTTATCTCCCGGTAAATAAAAAATATCGCTATATCCATAGCAGATTTGAGCAACGGACTCTTTTTCTTCTGCTTTAAGACTTTCCTCCAGCACTAACGAGTCCCTCATGAGCTTAAGTCGGTGTTGGCTGGCGTGGGTCTTACTTCTAGGGTGTGAGAATGGGTATATTACAAACTTGTTTAATCTTTTTAATTTAGGCTGAAAATTCATAATTTCAACCGGTTCTGTTCGGGCGTTAATCACACCCACAAAGGCCTGTCCATTCCTAGGTTTAATTATAGTGTTCCCACAATATACTGCTGGTCTGATTTCCGCCGCCATGCATACCAACTCTTCTTGACTGGCCACATCTATCTTTACCAGTTGTTCTATCCTGGCTTCTAGCCTGAAAATTGAACCTGAATTATGTCTGGAAAATGGTGGCTTCCTCATCTGTGGGTGGTTCCGCTGGTCCTCCGGTAACTTGGGTCCAAAGTTAAGAAGTCCCACCTCCTTGCGAGGAGGTTTGCATTCCCTATCTTCACCATCGCCCTCTGCGTGATCCACCTCACATTTCCTGAGGCCACCTTAAGGATGCTTCTGTTTTAACACTTTTAACCCTTTGTTCAGTTCCCATGCGAGGGGCTGTTGGCAAAGTGCTTCCTTCACATCCGCCTAACTGTGGCTTTATACTTGTGTGATTTACCTGCATCATTTCATCTATCTTGGTGTCCCACTTATCTAATTCAGTCTCGTCTACAGCTGGATTCGTATTCTCTTTTTTACTACTACTACTATTCACCCTCCCTAGGTACCTGTTTATACTATTCACAGCTCCATTTGCTTTACTCACAATATCTTTCAATGCTGACATCCGCTCTTGAATCCTATTTTTTACCTCCTCAGCTGACGTAACTAAGACTATATTAATGCTTGGAATACTTGTGCTTTTTTCCGTACCCTTCTTCAAGACGATTGTCTCGACACGTTCATTTCCTGTTATGTTTCGGAAGAGTGGATTTTGTTTCACAGGTCTTGCCTCGCCTTGTATTGTCATATTTTCATCTATAAAATCGATGATGGCCTTGCCTTTAAGAAAGTCCATCCCCAGTATCCCATCGGTTGGTATTGAGTCTGTGTCTTCAATCGTGTGGAGAAACAACAGCACCACAAAATCAAGTGAATAAATATAAAAAAAATTCTGCATTCACCATAACTAGTGCTGATGACTGAGCATAGCGAAATAGTCAAGTGCGAAAATTTTGGGAATGGGAAGAACTCAACCCAAAACTCAGGCTCACAAAAGAAGAAGAGCAATGTGAGCAATTCTTTAGAGAGAGCCATAAACGCCTCGAGAATGGCAGTTATGAAGACAAAATGCCATTCAAATCAGGCAAAATTCCGGAGCTTGGGGAATCAAAGATAATGGCGTTAAAAATATTTCCTCAACTCGAAAAAAAATTCGAGCGAGCTGCCGACCTACGAGTAGATTATCATAAACGTATTCAAGAATATTTAAGCCTGGGGCATATGTGTAAGGTAAATAAAACCATACAAAATGCGAATACCCAGAGGTATTATTTACCCCACCATGCTGTTCTTAAATGGGAAAAGCCTCAACGAGCACATGTTGACAGGTCCCACATTACAACCAAAGTTGTACTCAACATTGCTCAAATGGCGTGTTCATAGATATGCAGTGACTGCCGATATCGAGAAGATGTATCGAATGAGTAAGATACATAAGGATAACCAAAAGTATCAGACAATACTTTGGCGAAGTAGTGAAGTTGAGCCAGTAGAAGAATACGAACTCAACACCGTAACATTCGGCACTACGGCAGCACCATATCTAGCAATAAAAAGACTGCAGCAATTAGCCAAGGATGACAAGCAAATGTATCCTAAGGCATCAGAAATTGCAATGCAGGATTTTTATGTTGACGATTTGCTAACAGGTGGAAATATTATAGCAGAAGTCAAAGAAACCCAAAAAGAGCTAATAAAGCTATTAAAGGGAGGAAGATTTAGCCTCTGCAAATGGGCAGCTAATCATGATGAAAAGCTTGATTTGTTACTTAAGGATGAAATAGAGCTAGAGTTGCCATTAAACTTCGAAGATGACAACCAAATCAATGCTCTAGGAATCCGGTGGCATCCAGCCACCGACAATTTTATGTTTGCCCTTAAGGCTTCAGAATTTGAAGCAGAGGCCAACACCATAAGAAAAATTTTGTAGCAAGTAGCAAAGCTGTTCGACCCTTTAGGCAAAAATTATTATCCAAAAATTATTGATGCATGGATGTACCTGGGACGAAATAGTCCCAGAAGAATTCAGTGAGGAATGGAGGCAGTACAAGACACAGCTGCCTCACATATTGAAAATAAAAATTCCTCGCTGAATACATAACAAGCAAGACAGAGACATCTGTCAATTGCATGGGTTTTGCGAAGCATCAAATTCAGCGTACGCAGCTGTCGTCTACATAAGAGTTCAAGAAAATGACGACACAATAGAAACAACATTTCTCATGTCAAAAACTTGAGTGGCTTCCGCAAAGCCAATTACTCTGCCAAGACTTGAGTTAAGCGGAGCAGTATTGTTAACTAAACTACTAAGTCAAGTTCGAGCTGACATGCATATGAGTAATGTCAGCAGCTTTTAATGGAGCGATTCAAAAATCGTATTCGATATCAGGTCATCCAAAAAGGTGAAAAACTTATGTGGGAAACAGAGTTACCGAGATACAAGAAGGTAACCTAAACAACACGTGGGGATATGTACCTACAAAGGATAATCCTGCCGATATGGTATCACGAGGCTTAATGCCAATGACCATTCAAGACTGTGAACCATGGTGGACTGGTCCCAGTTGGTTAAGGCAGCCAAGCCAAGACTGGCCACAAGATAAGAGCCTTAGCAAAGAGACGTCTTATGAATTCAAGACAGTAAAAGCTCTTCCATACAAAAAAGCGATAGGCTCGAAACAATAATTGAGCGATTCTCGTCATACAAACGATTATTGCACGTTACTGCACAATGTCTCCGATTCATCCGTCACTGTAGGCATAAGTATGAAAGGAATATTGACAGATTGATACCGGCTGACATAGCCAAAATAAGAGTAATTCAGCAAGTACAACAGCAAGAATTCGAAAACGAATTCAAGCAGTTAAAAGCTGGAGAAAACTTATCAAAAAATAGCAAAATTATAGGACTTTGACCATTCTTAGACAAAGATTCTGTCTTGAGAGTAGGTGGCAGGTTGCAGAACTCAAACCTGCTAATCTCAGCGCGCCACCTGGCTATTTTACCTAAAGATCATCACTTCACCAACTTAGTGATTGATCACTATCATAAAGAAACATTGCATGCTGGACCACAATTGATCCTAAACACCATACGAAGCCAGTTTTGGATCATTAATGTCCTACACGCTGTTAAAAAAAAGGTTCCATCGCTGCGTAATATGTGTAAGACATCGTGCTGGAACACAGCAGCCGCTTATGCGCAGTCTACCCAGTCCTCGAGTGTCACAGGCACACCCATTTGAAAATACAGGGTTAGACTATGCTGGCCCTATTGATGTTAGAACGACAAAATATTGGGTATAGAAAACTTACAAAGGATACCTGTGTTTATTTGTGTGTTTGGAAACAAAAACCTTTCTCGCAGCATTTAAAAGATTTGTTGCAAGAAGAGGTTTATGTGCTAACAGATATTCCGATAATGGAAGAAATTTTATTGGGGCAAGCAAAATTCTTCAGCAAGAATACAAAAAAGCAATCGCTGAAGCAAACGAACTAGCGGCTCACAATACTGCAGCCATGGGGATCAAATGCCATTTTATACCTCCTGTAGCTCCACATCAACGTGGAATTTGGGAGGCAGGTGTAAAAAGTATTAAACAATATAACAATAGAAGTACTAAATACATTAGTCATTTAAATAGAAGCATGTCTCAATTCCAGACTGCTGCACGCTATCACTGCAGATCCAGGACAACTGGAAATTCTTACCCCAGATCACTTCCTAATTGGAAGACCGCTACTAGCTGCACCAGAACCTACTCAAGAAGACCCAAATCTGCACCTTCTAAGAAGATGGAAGCTCATGCGCCAACAATTCTGGAAAAGAAGATCAACAGAGTACTTGACCGAAATGCAGAAAAGGCAAAAGTGGAACACGACACAAAATAATACTGATATTGGTCAAGTTGTCATTATTAAAGATGAAAAGCAACCACCGACAAAATGGGTGTTGGGGCTCATTTGAAAAGCTACACCCTGGTAAGGACGGCAGAGTTAGAGTGGTGTCTGTAAAAACATCAACCAATATTTTACAGAGACCCATTCAAAAAATTTGCCCCTTACCAGTCAGGTTGCAATAAAGGTGTAAAAGAAGTAAGTTGTGATGTCCGTTTGATGCATGTATGGATCCTGGCCATATAATTCTAGTTTATTTATTAGTTAAAAAATACATAACATTTTTTTCAAATTTTAGCATAGGTCAAAATAAAAAGATGGAAGACATTCTAGAAGTAATGTAGGATGGGCTGATAGACGAGTTTGAAGTGGCGTGGGCAGAATTGGTAGACACTGCAACGATCGAGTGGGTAGTGTCAACATTGCCTCCAACACCACTGCTGCCAAATATGCCAGACCTCAACACGCCGCCTAGAGACGCAGTGTTCCAGCTCAAAATGCCTCTGCCTCCTAAGCAGCCAAGGTCCAGCAGTCCCGAACATGTGGACAAGGCTATAGCTTGTTGAAAACATCATCAACACCTACACAACAGCGAACACCTGAAGATCAGAAAACCAATAAAACATCGAACGAAAATAGATACGACGTGTTCACGGTAGACGGACAACATGTCCGCATGCAATACGAAGAATTACAATCTATTTCTTGGGAACGCATTCGTAAATCAAAACGAATGCGATTTAATAGTTCTCTTAAAAGAGATTTGCAATTTCCAGCTGATCTATTTGCAATATCACGACACTATTGGATGGCTTTACGTGGATATCTCAGAAGAGATTTGCAGTGTTCAGCTGATTTATTTGTAATACGACGACACTATTCGATTCCTAAGGATTATTGCAGCTTCATAAACTAAAAAAAAATCTCTGATTGATTCCTATTTGGAACATCATTCCTTCCCCTCGGTTGATTGATCGCAACGTCTAACTAACCTTTCAGTTTTGCAAAGTTATAAAGCACACTTTATTTTAAAGACTTTGAAACTCGAAAAACATAAACATTATTCGAAAAACTCTAAGACTCAAATCAGACAGACCCAGATCCGCATGTAACTTCCATTAGATGTAAGACTTGAGGTCAACCAGTTAGCAGAATACCAAAAGATCTGCAAGTCCCCGTCCCCAGCAAAATATAAACTTAGACCACCGTAGTCTGCTTAGATGGCCCCACTTAGGCCGCCGTTTTGATATATTAGTACCCATTTTGTTATTAATTTAATGTGTAACTAGTCTAATCTAGTCGTACTAAATTGTCTTAGATAAAACTTGATCTAAATCGTACCTATATCGCTATTCAAGCCCTATCCAAAGCGGTAAGTAAATTTTGTTTTAAATTCCATCTGTATCTATTCTAACTGAGGTGTAATGAATTGAATTGGCAGATAATTTTCTAAATCGTACAAAACTATTCAAATGGGTATATACTTATTCGCTCAGTCGGCAGTTCTCTAAGTTATAAATAATTATTTAACTTCATGTTTCAATCGTTAAAGTTGTACGGATCTAATTGCAATAGCCGGAAAAATTGAATTTTGCTTATTGTTACTACTCGGTAAGAATTTTCAATATGAAAATTAAATTCAGATATAATATTTTTTATATAACAATTACAAGAAAAGAGGCAGCAACTTACAAACTTTGGTTGTTGAGGGTCCACCGCAGAGGCGCCTCCAAAAATGTTCCGCTTGCCCATGGCTGGGATCTGTAAACTCCTGAAACTAGGACAACGAGTTCGAAAGCTCCAGATTTCTTAGCTAGAAACCCGGACTTTCTTGCCAGGTAAAGTTTCCTATTTTACTTACTAATGAAATAGGCTCAAATCGTTATACAGTCGCTTTCAATATTTATTTATTATAAAATTTGCCAGTTTACAAAAAGCAATAAAACAAAACGATGCCAACGAACTAAATTAAATCTCCCTTCTATTTAGGAACAAAAATGAATTTTCAAAAAATAAATTGATAATTTTACTTCTGTAGAAACAAAACAGAAATTATCTAATAAAAAATCAACGAACTAAAAACATCAAATAATTACATTTTATACCATTCAGTCTGCCTTGTGGTCTTCAAAGTAGTTTCTTTTCTCAGTAAGAATTTATAAGACTCAACACAATTAAAATCTTTTAATCGTTTGTGTCTTGAGTGAGTTTCTCTCTTTCATCCACTGTTGAAAAATTAGTGAGAGCACTCTCTCTGGCATTATGAGATGGTATACAAAAAAAATACTCTGCAAGCTAGAATAACTCATTGCACAAATGGGTATTCGATGTCTTAACAAAAAGTAGCCAAATATTATTTGCTGTTTAAAACTTGTCTTGGTCGCTTAGATTTCGATGTTCTTGTCTTGTAAATATAAAACCGTATTCAATCGCAGCCCATGGAGTATTCTCAGTTATATTAGGCAAAAACATAGCACTACGCCGGTGAACAGCGTGGAACAGTTCTTAGTGAAGTGCAAACGTCTACACTTCCCGTCTGATGTTTCTCTCTATTAAACGTGAGTATTTTTATACCCTAGATGAAATCATAGTGTATACTAAGTTTGTTATTTCGTTTGTAACGCATAGAAATAATGATGGTAGAGCAAAATAGATTGGACACCCACACATTATATCCAAAGTTATTTTGATTTTTGCATATCGGGCTGTCCGTCCTTCCGCACGATACACGAGAACGGGTATATTTATGAGGTCCTTACATGGTCAAGCATGTTGTCCAACTCGAGTGGGACAACGATGTTGTCATACAGATTTGACCGGGTGTGGGCCTGTTGGTGGTGTGACATGCATTATGTCAAGCGGTTGGGCGAAAATCAAGTTAGTATAGAGCGATGTTTGTCACGCATTCGTCATCCTTGAATGAACTCTACTGAAGAAAAGATCAATCAATAGCTTTAGCAGCTCCTGATATGTGTTCTTGTCCTAATGTTGGACAGCGTGTTTGACAGTTTGTGGAGAAAAAGCGTTCGTGTGAACACACCAAGTTGGACAACATGTTCGCTGTGGAGGGCTGAAATCTTTCACATGGGATTTAAAAAAAAAACTAAACTTAAGCTCGAAAATGGGATAAATTGTGAAATCCTTCTTGGTGTTGCCATAAAAATTTTTTGGATTTTAACATATACTGGGGAAACAATCAGTGGTAGACGTTTTTATTATACTCGTACTGTGCTTCAGAATATGAAATCCTATGAAATTGGTTATAATTTTTTCTGTACGACGAACCATTATAAAAATATATGCGAAAACCACTTAAAAATCAAACCTGCCTAGACGTGTCATTCATCTAGATTCTAGGGTATCATACAAACTGGTCATAACCCAATCTAGCTTTTTCACTTGTTTTTTTTAAGTTTCATGTTGTGTTCTTTTTTTAATTTTTACGAATACGCACGTGTTTTTCTTTCGTGAAATGTCGCCAAATTAGGTTGCGTCCCGTATATGTACACTGGTATTTACAATTATTTTACTTACGTGAATTGAAGCACTATATTATCGAGATTTTACATTGGTTGCTCGAGAGTTATATTTTTTTTTAAATTTATTAAAAAAGTAAATATAACTAAAAAATAAAAGCAACAATTAAATAAGCTTTTTAAAATGACTATTCAAGCTTATATATATATTACCTAAGTTAAGCTTTGCCTGGTACTACCTAAAAAATTTCTGAGCTACGCAAGGAGTATAATTTCATTTGATGAAATCAATGCACTTGCAATTTATGCTGCTTAATACATTTTTGTACTGATTAAATTAATTTGGAAAAGGAAAATAGTTTCTGAAAGCTATGAAAAAATTTATTATATTTTACTTGAACAAAAATAAATGAATAGATATGCAGGGTGTCCCGTACGTACCGCATTTCCACGGATTTCTCACTCAGTTTCGAGAAATTAATTGTACGGAAGGAGAGCCCGAAAATGCACGGTGTGGACGGTAGGGTGGTTTTTTGATTTTGGGTTCTTTTATCCTAATACCATGTAACTTTCTTGTTATACACCCTATGAAGGTGACTTGCAACTCAAGTGATAGTAAACCCTCTACGGTTTCCAAAAAATGCCCAACCACCGCTCTACCCCCTTTCTGGCGGCATGAATTTTGCTAATTTGCGTGGAATTGCATAAAATTAGGCGCGATTTCTATTATTATTAGCAAAATTAATGAAATTATGCACCATAAAAACGGGAACATCTCAATAACGGTAGCATTTAGGTAGGTACATGTGTATAGTCAAATTAAAGGCAACATTTCGGGGTCTTCAAATCTTTTCATAAAACTATATAGTTATCATGCAGTTTGGCGGGAACATCGTTAAAATTGAAAAAGAAGTTGCAAAATTTTCAACTTTTTGACTTTGACGTCCTATAACTGCCGACGAAAATGGGGTAGAGAGGTGGTTGGGCATTTTTTGGTTGTGCGATCAGAATAAAGACAAATTATGCGCTCGGCGTAAATGAAGAATTATTTCTTCTAAGATTTGATTGATTCCTTTTACCTTTATATTCACCTGAACCGCTTTTGTTGTGCGATCAGAATAAAGACAAATAATGCGCTCGGCGTAAATGAAGTACTATTTCTTCTAAGATTTGGTTGAAGATATTATTATAAAGTTGGATGAAGCTAAAGTATTTCGATAATTCAATGAACACTAATTCAGCGTTTCCTCTCATTAGAATCGAGATTAGGTTTGCTTTTTATGTCTTCCCATCTGATCTGCCTTTTTTTTCAAATCCTTTACTAGCTTACGAACCTTTTAACTTTTTCTTTATTTCTCAACTTCGATCTCGGTTGTAAATTCGCGATAATTTTGGATTTTTATTTCCTATTCATAAGAAACTGTCACCACGTAAAAAAAACTTCTTCTTCTTTTCTTTGCCGCCGTTTTTTTTTTTATCCTATGTCTAGCCAGGGATGAAATGTCCGATCGTGCCAAACGAGGCAGCACCTTCGCCGTGTGGACGAATGTGAACACCACTACTTCTGTCGGCATTATACATGCAGCATGCTGCATGCAGCAGCACGCTACGATCATAACAGAGCAGTGTTTTATGCTTCACTTGTGGATCAGACGACGCTGAAAAATGATCGACTGAGCTTAAAACATTGCTCAGTACTGCGGCCGCCCAATATGTGACCAGACCACTGACCACCAGCTTCCTAAAATGTGAGCTGTGCTATCCCTAAAAAAAGCCCTGTAGGCTCGTCAGCCTCTCTCCGAGCATGATGAGTCGGAGCCGCATCTCCGAAGTCATGCCAGCCCTTTTTCAAACTTTGGCATCCATCTCGATATTGAAAGTTAGAGGTGCACTCACAGGCGAGCAATCCAAAAAGGTAGTCCGCCCGCACCAATCTGCCTTGCTCCACAGAGACGAGTCAGAGAATCCACTAGAATCAGCAACCTAACCAACCAATTGTAAAGCTTCTACCGTTCCTGATATCTCCCTCCGAGCTCAGACCAGTAATCGTTCGGGGGTGTGTCCCCAAGTCCCCACACACAGACCGAATCTCTTGAAAAGTTAAGATTCAGCACTAAGTGTGCCAGCACAGCGGAAATTGGAATTGTTCAAACACAGATCGAAATTGGAATTCCCACGGCGGTTTAGCTTCCGTTGGGTACTATGTGGGAGGGCTTTTGACGCATTGTCAAGGGAAGGGAAAAGAATGAATATACTTACAAGAGGTATACCGGCTGCTAGGCCAGGAGGGTCCTAAGCGACACATTAGTATCTTGTAGCTACCAGTTAAGCTGGCCAAGTACCTTCGTAGGGATACCTAGATTGAAAGATATATGCATCAATGTAAGTATACTGGACCTTTCAGTTGGATTGATGAGCAATCAGGACTTAATAAATGTGGCGTAGTAGATACCCAATGGTCTTCCCTGCAGAGGGTTTCCTTTTCTGGCTTTGATACGACACTAAGAATTTTCGTCCTAATTTAGCGCTAATTTGTTGCTGGAAATTGCTCTGTGTAAAATTCCACTTCTTGACCAACTCTGAAATTGATAAGTTTAGCTCTAAGATTATAAAATTTTCCACCCTGCTCGAACGCATAGTTTAAATTTGCGTGCCCTCTCCCACGAATCAATCTTAGTTTGTCATCGAAATATACTATTAAAGGTTCGTGCAGAGCTCCTAGGCTCTTAAAGATGGAATATGAGCTAGCGTGTTCGATCACCTACTGACCAAAAAGTATCCTGTAGCGTGAGAAGCACGTTGGTTGGTGCATAGAGCTCCTGAAGGAGCTAACAATGTGACGCTGCTTCTCATCCCACCGAGTATGCTCTCTCTTGATGTAGGCTCTAATCCGATCCGCGATAATAGATACTTAGTCGAGCAAAACTGAGCTCCATTGTCGGAGACTATAGTCTCTGGAACTCCATAAAGGTGAAATATTTCTGTCTCTAGGAACCGACAGATGTTGGCAGTAGATGCCTCCCTCATCGGTTTCAGGATTCGGAATTTTGAAAAGTGATCGAGGATTAAAAGTATACAGACATTTTCATTGGTAAATATAGGATATGGGCCTAGAAAATAAACATAAAGCGTTCTTTCTGGCACAGAGTGAGCTCCCATTGGTGATCTAAGGTAAGTATTAGGGGCCTTGGCGCCTATATATTTTCTGACATCGACTGTTATTCGAGGCCAGTACAAATGTGGTCTTAAGAGTTCCAACGTTCTTCCTATACCTCCGTGTATAATACAGAACTTACCCTTCTATACGCTGATGGCGAGGCCAGCTTTCCTCAAATAATCCGCTACGTGAGCTAGTAAAATGTGATGTGTATCGAAGTCTTGTTACAGAATTAATTAGTCGTCTTAATAGACGAGATCGTTCTGCCGAAGATGGAACGGGAGGACTTTGTCCATAAGACGGCACACATCACTGTACTGATAGAGAGCATGTTCAGCTACTGTAAAAACGCTGTTCTTCCTGGAGTTAGTATCTAGTGAGCTCTGCCAGAAGGTGTCTTTGAGGTCCACGCTTGTGATGTAGTTTACCGGAGGAAGTCGACTCATAAGTGCATCTATCTACGGCAGCAGATAGGCGTCCTTCTTAGTAATGGGATTGACTTTCCTGGCATCAAAACAAAGTCGAAACTTTCCAGGCTTCCTCACTAGAACAACTGGAGAGTGTTATGAGCTTGCACTCATAACGCCCAGTTTACCTGTATCAATTACGGGCATGAGCAATTACGTGCAAATATGCACGCCTTGTAAAAAATTCATTTCATTTCCTGTCATACAAAGTGTACAATTTGTACACTATGTTTGTCTCACGAACAGAATTGTTGACGGTGGGCATTATTGCGATAAGAAATACAATATTTCTTGATAGAGGATACTTCCTCTGAACAATTTTTAATTATTAAATCGGTGCGCGAATATTTTTCTCTGCGGATTTTTATCGCGAAATCGCTGAATAAGCAAAGAAACGAAAAAACGGCGTTGGTAGCGGGAGATATGTGTGGCGGCTGGAAAGATCGTCGGGGCAGTTGATCAGTGGCCGGCGGCGGTGATACCAAAATTCGCGAAATGTTCTTAGCGAATAATAAGGTTATTATAGTTTTGCCTACTAAAATAGTAACAAAATTATTAAAGTCTCTATAATAAAGTACTCTGTTCAAGTGATGAGTGTTCTTACGGCATAATGAAATTATTGTAGTTTTGGATATTAAATAAGAATAAAATTATTAAAGTTTCTGTATTAAAGTACTCTGTTCAAGTGATGAGTGTTCTTATCGTATAATAATAAAGTTATTATAGTTTTGCGTATTAAATAATAATAAAATTATTAAATTTTCCATATTAAAGTACTCTGTTCAATTGATGTGTACACTTATCGCATAATAAAATTATTATAGTTTTGCGTATTAAATAATAATAAAATTATTAAATTTTCCATATTAAAGTACTCTGTTCAATTGATGTGTACACTTATCGCATAATAAAATTATTATAGTTTTGCATATTAAAATAATAATAAAATTATTTAAGTTTCTCTATTAAAGTACTCTGTTCAAGTAATAAGTGTTCTTATCGAATAATAAAATTACTATAGTTTTTTCTATTAAATAATAATAAAATTATTAAAGTTTCTATATTAAAGTACTCTATTCAACTGATAAGTGTTCTTATCGCATAATAAAATTATTGTAGATTTGCATATTAAATAATAATAAAATTATTAAAGTTTCTTTATTAAAGTACTCTGTTCAAGTAACGACTATTTTTTTCGCATAATAAAATTATTATAGTTTTGCATATTAAATAATAATAAAATTATTAAAGTGCCCATATTAAAGTACTCTGTTCAAGTGTTATCGCATAATAAAGTTATTATAGTCTTGCCTATTACATAATAATAAAATTATTAAAGTTTCTGTATTAAAGTAAAATTATTACAGTTTGGCCTGTTCAAGTAATAAGTGTTTTTATCGAATAATAAGTTGGACGTTCATTACGGGGCTGGTGTACCCTCCAGTAATAAAACTGAAGCACTACCAGTCTTTTGTGGCAGTATAAGAAACACCATAAGAACTCCAAAGACTCTGGCTCCTTCTATCATACCCAGTCATAGCATTCGTTATAATTTGGCGTCCATCAAACTTTGCACTGCCAGTGAAATGTGACAAAACTCTGTTTTATAGGAGTAGGATCACTCGTGCCGATCTTGTGAGTGATCAAGGAAATTTTCTTAACCGCAAGGTGGCGAAGGAAGGGAAATGCTGTTTAGTGGCTTCTAGACGTTGATTTTCCTGAATCTAATTAACATAGCAATCAGTGTCAGGGGCAAATAATTGGTTTAGCATCACTTCCGAAACCACAGCCAGAATATCTGAAGCCAACTTAAATAGACGCCAAAAGTATATTCCCAGGTATAGTGTCTGGGAACCGCGTAAAGAAGTGCTAATAAAAGTGTCTGGGGATAGCTATTAATGGAAATGGAAGCTTCAAAATCTGCAGAGAAGTCAACTAAGTCCTCCGCCAAAGGACTACTATTATTCGTTAGACTGTCAGATGGATTGTTAATATCACCGGAGCTACTGAATTATATCAACGGGCAGTCTTCTGGTTGGTCGATGAGGTCTATGGATTGAACAGGCTATCGTCCCGCTTCAGCGGTTGAGCTGTCGCACTCGGTCGAGAAAAAGTGTTGCGATTCCCGGCCCGCTTCAAGTTTTTCTGTAGACACTGTCTACAGTTTGGCTTGAAGACATCATTATGTCTGCATCCGTAGCAGAACACTCGTTGTCTTTCCTGTACAGAATTTTGAAACAGATGCCCTTGCTGATCGCAATTCCCGCAGACCACTGATTGTCGGTCTATGATGGCTGACACGTATGTTGTTGTTGTCACCTCCGGGTCATATCGGAAAATCAGGATAGAAGTTTTGGTAGTCATCGATCTCACTCATTCTCTGATGTCGATTAGTACTCCAATTACACGCGGCCGCAATCCGCAACTGTGAAGCTTAGAATTGGGTACCTAAAGGTCATAGCAGTAAGATTGTATTTGTCAGGTGCAGACAGATCCTGTTTTGGATTTCGGGAAACAAGTTGGATTTACGATTTCCAAGAATTCAAAGTCTTGGATAGGGTTTTGTTACTGGTTACGCAGCTGCACCAGATGTTAGTGTTTTATGGCGAATGATTCACCAGGCCTTTGCTTTCGTGACATTAACTGGACTCTGACCTTCAAGTCATCTTTGGGTACTCCCCATTCGACGACGAACAATCCAGTTTTGACATATTACCCCGTCGGTGTAGGACTATGTCTTATGTCTTAGTACGAGTCCTTTTCTGGTCCTGTCAATAAGGTGGACAAGTTCTTGATTAATAGGCCAAAGTGCTTTCACTCTGATAATAAGCTCATCCACTGACTGCTCGGAGTTATTACCACTTTACGACAGTTTCCATCGTCTGATAGGACTGCCGGATCGTCTATACCCTGAACTTGTCAGCTCTCTATTATTTGGAAATGCTTCTGACGGAGGAGAAAATGCCGCTCGAGGTAGAAAGGAATGTTTCGGCTGAACAGCTTAAAATATCTGTCGACGACGGGGATATCTTGGGTGCTCCGTGAGTTGTCTGCGTGGTGGGACAAGTTTTACGAAAGGTGGTGGTGGACTAGAAGAGTCTGCTGCCGGGTGACAGCAGAGACTCGTTGACGAACATCGGAAATCTCTGCTCGCAGTGCGTTCATGTTTTATGAGATCCGTACATGCATCAAGTCTTGGAGCTGAGTTCTGAGACTGGATATAATCATGTCGGATTGTAACACAGTAGACAAATATCTGCAATATGACGGACAAAGTATTGGTGGACGAACGTTGATCTGTAAAGGTTGTTGAGGAAGGTCCGGATTACCATGCCTCGTCGGATACCTGTCCGGAGTCGCACCAGTATACGCAACGAAGTCCTGTTGAGAGGTAGCGTTCGCATGTTAGCCATTATATGCAATTTGCAAACTCAGTAGAACCAGAAAACAAATTTCCAGTAGCTCACGAGAATTCCAACTGTATAGTTTCAATATTTTTTCAGTACATATACCAATTTCGACGTAGTCCGGAAAAGAAAATCAGGTGTTGTTGAAGCTAGCAGGATAGTCAAATATTACCGATTACAAAATTCAAAAATATTCACAGACTGAGGCTGATTTTAGAACTAGGAAGTAAAGCACATCTGCAGGGCTGCTACTTTTAAATTAAATGTTAAAAAGATTCTTAGTGTAGACAATACTCTATAGAGCCCTACACTTCTTGACAGGAATTTAAAAAAAAGGTATAAATTGATTTCACCGAAAGATGAAGATCTTTAGGACTCTTTGAAAAGTTCAGTGAAATTGAAGAGGCATAGATATATTTAAAAATTCAGTAAGTTGATTATTAGATGATTAGAAAAATTTAAATTCTCGGGGTTCAACCCAAAAGCTCAAAAAACTTCTATGCTACCCCGTTATGCTACATTTACGAGGAACCAAACTGCAATCAAAACAAAAATCAAAAAACATTTATGGGGTTTCTCCCCTCTCTCCAAGAATTAACTCTCAGTTCAAAAGTCTTTCAGGTACACTCTCTTAGCAGGTCACGAGTTAAAGGTGAGTACAGGTAAGTAGTGTGGATGCAGGCATGACAAATTTGAGTTTTCAACGAAATCCCAGAGAGGTCGTGTTTGTGATGTCAAAGACAGAGAATGTTGCTAGAGATTACTGAAGGTCTCCAGCATCATTCCCATCTTCTAAAAAATCCTTTGCTCTACTCGCAGTCAGATCGAACACGCTACTACTGAGTAATGTGGTGAAACTGATGCCACGGGTATAAAATTAGTGTTTTTATTCATTTATCAAACTTAAGTTTTAATATTTAATAAATATAAAATATGAAAATAATTTTTTTACCAAAACTTAGTAAATGTAAAATATAAGGTAAATGACAAATATAATGATTTTGTTGCGACAGACTTTGTACTCACCTTTCAATGTTTGGCAGTTGATTTACTTGACTTGATTAATTTTAACTGAGGAATAAAGTGAGGTGAGTATTTTTACTGCAGTCGAAACCTACGGAAAATCTTTGTTGCAGTGGTTACCCACAATAAAGTGTTTGTTAGTAATTTTCTTATTGCAGTCGTTACCCGTAATAATAATCTTTTTTGTAGTTGTTACCCACAATAAAGTGTTTAGTATTTCATTTATTACAGTCGTTACCCGTAATAAGAATCTTTACTTTAATCGCTATTCAAAATAAATTCCTTAATCCAGACGCAACCCAGAATAAAAATATTTATTTTAATTGTCAACCAAATAAAGTTTTAGATTTGTTAATAAAAATTCACAACACTAGGAAATATCACTAAGAACATTCGCCGAGTTAATCATTGCACTGTCAAACTGAAATAGAGAGCGAGTCAAATCAATTTGCTGTTTAAATAGCCATGGTTTGCGCACGGCACCAAAGAACTGTAGTCAAAGGCGTATGGCAACAATAATTGTCATTGCAATAACACTCACATAGCAACAATTGGCTAGCATAGCAGCTGCGTCTGACAATTTGTTTTCGAAGTAATTTTAGTCATTGTTGTTAACAAGTTACTTTTAGCTGATTATCTTAAATATATTTTGAACACATTCATTTCATTTTTTCTAAATATGGTATAAAGATTGCAATATCGAATATAATTCCTCCTTACACAGGATAATTTTTACCTTGGTGAAATCAGTCCATTGAGCCGATGTACACGCTAGCACGCAGAACGCACGATTTGTTGCAGTTGTTCCCAGACGTGCCATCACAATAATTTTGTTGTACAGTGGTTCCATCTATGATAACCGAAATTAATTGTATACGTATTCGTATGCTTCTCGTGTTGTAGTTCAAAGCTGAGAATTTGTTAATTTTTTTTCATACTCTCGGTCTTTTATCTATAAAATCTGATGCATGATAGCAGCGCCTTAAGCCACGCTTTGGTGGAAATGGTGCTACTGTTTCGTTTCAGGACTAAGCTTGTTTAATTTTATCTTAGAATGTGTTTTGTTTCTCCAGGCTGTCACCATTTTGAAAAGTATTTACCTTGACGTACGACAGCTGGGCTGGACAAATTTTTATGTCTGCTGCGTGGGACAATGCTAATTATTAGGTAAGAAAAATTAATAAATTTTATAAAGGAATTGGTTCTTGGTGGCCTAATTCTTGCAGACCTACAGGACCCGAGAAGTAATTTCTAAGGATTATTGCCGCTTCATGAACTAAGGAAAATTTCTCTGATTGATTCCTATTTGAAACATCCTTCCTTCCTCCTCGGTTGGTTGATCGCAATGTCTAACTAACGTTCCAGTTTTGCAAAGTTATGAATGTGATCAACTAGTTAGCTAAAATCCAAAAAATCATCTCACGCACCTATTACTCTATCCAGCCAGTTGGCCCGCGAATTAACTTTTTCCTTTAGGATTGATAATAAAAAAACACAGAGGATAGATTTGATTAAAGAAAACACAAGTTCCGATGTACTGAACAATCGTCTATAGTAATATATTCACAAAAACTATCTGTGAATACTTTTATATCATAATCTTTATTACAACATTTGGTTCCTCTTTCGAGTAAACCAAGGCAATACACAGATATATATATATATATATATATATATATATATATATGAGCTTTTACTATATTCAAGCTTTCTTAACTACTTGCGAATGAATTTACGTCGGTCTTAAAACTGAATTCTGGTTTCTTTTAGTTCTAAAATTCTCATAGCTAAAACTGCTTATCTAATCATTGTTCCCACGTTAAGATTTGATAAGCTTTTTATTAAATTGTCGTTTTTCTGTTTATTTTGCAGGTATGTCTGAGAATGTAGGAAAATGTAGAAAATATGGAGGAATGGATCAGATTCGTATAAGAATTTTATTTATGTCGAGACTTGTAATTGAATTTCGGTTTCCTGTATTAAGGGAAGGTAACGTAACTCGAGTGAGAATACAGGTTACTTGCCATTTCCACCGCTGAAGGCCAGCAAGAAATATGAAAAATTGACAAAAAACTTGACAAAATTTAACAACACTTGAAGCTTAACAAAGTCAACTTGAGGGCAAATTCTACTCAAGAGCAATCGAAGCGATAAAAATTGAAAACTCAAAGCACACTTTATTTTAAAGACTTTGAAACTCGCAAAACTTAAACATTACCCGAAAAGCTCTAAGACTCAAACCAGACAGACCCAGATCCGCATGTATTTTCCACTGGATTTAAGACTTGACACGGTTAGCA
Source organism: Dioctria linearis (assembly GCA_963930735.1). Lineage (NCBI taxonomy): Eukaryota > Metazoa > Arthropoda > Insecta > Diptera > Asilidae > Dioctria > Dioctria linearis. The sequence continues at coordinate 86,006,277 of OZ005744.1, forward strand.
GAATACCAAAATATCATATCTCTACAAGTCCCAGTCCCCAGCAAAGTATAAACTTAGACCACTATAGTCTGCTGAGATGGCCCCACTTTGGGCGCCATTTTGATATGGTAGTTGCCATTTTAAATTAATTTAATGTGTAACTAGTCTAATCTAGTCGTACTAAATTGACTTAGATAAAAATTGATTGAAATCGTACCTATATCGCTATTCAAGCCCAATTCAAAGCTGTAAGTAAATTTTGTTTTAAATTCTATGTGTATCTATTTTAACTGACGAGTAATGAATTGAATTGGCAGATGATTTTCTGAATCGTACAAAACTATTTAAATGGGTATATACTTATTCGCTCGGTAGGCAGCTCTCTAAGCTATAAATAATTATATAACTTCATGTTTCGATCCTTAAAGTTGTACGTATCTATAATATATTTTTTGTTTATTGTTTATCAAAATTGATTGTATACTTATTCGTATGCTGGTCGTGCTGCAGTTCGAAACTGGGAATTTTTGGATTTTTTTTTCATACTCTCGGTCTTTCATCTGTAAAGTATGATGCATGTTAGCAGCGTGTACGCCTTAAGCAACGCTTCGGTACAAATGGTGCTGCTGTTTCGTTCCAGTACATACCTTGTTTATTTTTATCTTAGAGTGTGTTTTGTTTCTCCAAGTTGTCAATATTGTGTATAGTATTAACCAAAGAATAAATAACTAAAATAAGGGACACAGAAGAGTGTTCCGATTGTTTTCGATGTAAGTATACACGGCGAGAAAAGGAAGGAAAAAAGGTAAATGTTTAGGCCGCACATATATGTTGATGATCCCTCGGTGTGAACCCCATCCACATTCCTAATCGTTCCCACGACGAAATAATTCCTCCTAAAGAAAAAGGAAAAGAAAACACAAAGAATACAATACTAAAATGAATTAAAAGAAAAACCACTTATCTGATTGTTGGGAATTACCTTCCTTTGGCCTAGCGACTTCCAAAGATTCCAACGAACAGATTTAACACCTAAAACATATAAAATTATTTTTATTTATAACAAATTTTATAAAAAATATCATCAACTTACCTAAAGTATACAGCCCTCCTGTATATTTACATTTCGTAATATCACATCTTGACATCGTCACATCGTGACATTACGTCAAATCATTTGATTTCACCTCAGTCATCAAATCCAACCAACGTCGCTAGGGCAACACCGAGAGGCGAGAGCTTATAACTGGATGCGGCGGATATATAAAGCCGACGAGCCGCGGCAGAAAATAATTCTTGGTCCAGAGTTCATCTGGTTTAGAGACTAATCTAAGTACAAGAATATTCCCAACCTCATTATAGAAGATTAATTCTATATTTCAGAGATTAATCTGAAAATCCCATCGTTCCCAAATTTCCTACCTACACCTAAGCAGAAGATTAATTCTGCGCAGAGATCAATCTGCAGTAATCTTGCCCACACCTAAGCAGAAGAATAATTCTACGCAAAGATTAATCTGCAATTTTATTAAAGTAGCATATTGTCACACTTCTGCGCACGCGCAAAATACAGCCAGAGACTAATCTGACTCGCTTTTCCAACTATAGCACTTTGCTACCCTGGTGCCCTCACGTACAAGCAGAGGTATTTAGCTGACTTTGTGCCCTCATGCACCAACAGCATCAACATTTTTTTTTGTTTCTTTCATTCTGGTGAAAAATAACTAATTCTGGTCTTCTTCTCTTTTTATTACCGGCATTCCTAACCAGGTCCGAGACTAGCTCTCACAGTAAAAAAAAAAAAAAATCAAACCCTCTTTGAACATTTTACGAATAAGACAAAAAATGTGAAAGCGAAGATTACATGCAACGAAACGGAATGGCAAATGTTTCATTTTCGTAAATAAATGAAAAGGGGCGGAGTTTTCATGTTTTACTCTAAAAAAAGGTTGCTGTGAAATCTTATGAAAAATATCCAATGTCGTCTCCAAATAGAAAAATTCAACACCGATTTTACTTTTACTACACCGTCTTTATTTCAAATCACTGTTACTACTATTGCTCCTGTTGTATTTTCTTGTGTACCGTGCTCCTGATGGAGAGCACACAACCTCTATCGGGCTAAAGGGAAATCGATAGATCCCGTGTTTGGGTTTAGTAAATAAAAAAAAAACACAATCACTAGATTTTTGTTTATTCGTGATTGATCTGAGCTTTCCTTGTTTTAAAAAAAGGGACTAAACTCCTCTTGGTTTTTCACAAAGTTCGATTTCTTCTCAATTTCACAAACTTGGATCTTTTCTATTCTTTCACAACTTAGATCTTTTTATAATTCTTACAACTTAGCTCTTTGCTAATTTTTCACAACTTAGATCTTTTTATAATTTTTTCTACTTAGATCTTTTCTATTCTTTCACAACTTAGATCTTTTTATAATTCTTACAACTTAGCTCTTTGCTATTTTTTCACAACTTAGATATTTTTATAATATTTTCGACTTAGATCTTTTCTACGAACGGTACTCGGCGGGTTCAAAAAACAAACTCCCCGAGCTTTGGGCCAATTGCATCCAGGAACCCATGATATTTTTAAAAGCTTTTTCTTGTCTTTTGCTTTCTCACGCCGTTGAAAAATCGTACGTGAGAAAATGTACAAAAGTTTTGATGCAAGCTATATGCATCTATGCAAAACTGTAATCCGATATGCACTTGTGCGCCCGGCTTGAAATATTAATTTTAAGAGGGCGCGAATAATTTTGATAATTGTATGTATGCATGTACATACAATTAGATTGAAAAAATTGGTACTGTACGTATGTAGAGTGTACATGCGGAAAAAAAGTAAGAAGACACTTTATGTAGGTAAGTGTGCATACCGTGTGAGTGGAATGTATGTCTGATAACAAAATGCAATTTATGCTATGTTATAATATGGGAATGCAAATTGAAATGCATTTGAAAATTTAAATGAATTAAATTTAAATTAATTTTCAGGGTCATCTTTGCAATGCATCGATATATTGCATATTGGTGCATGGACCTTATGGTTGTGATTCGGGGCATTGGGTACCTGAGTCACAACATCCCTCCCCCTGGGGAAAAGAAAGTTCTATTCCTTCTTGGAAGAAAAACTTTTTTTCTTATTAATTAAACTAGAATTTGTACAAATATTTGTATATATAAAGGGAATGGCATATAACTAGATAACTGTAAATAACCACAAAATTATAAAATACAGTAAAAACTAATACACGTTACATTTTAATTTCTAATAGAGAAGGTTTATTTATTTCCAATACTAATTATGCATAATTATTAAATTACTATGTTATAGATTTTATTAATATTAAGATACATATTTTCTTGTGAATTATTTGTTATTTTCGATTTAATTAGTATTATCATTTCGCAATGAATTATTTAATATACATATTTGATAGTTAGGGCAAAAACTAGAGAGAAAAAACATTATTGTATTGAGTACAACATTAAATTTAATATACATTATGATTAGTTTATTCCTTCTGCTTTTTTCTTTATTTATTTTTATTGAAATTAATGCTCATTATATTCTCTGTCAAAAAGTTTTTTCCCTTTTTATTAATATTTTTAGTATTTTTTTTTATACTTTATTATTTATTTTAAACAAAATACGAATATAAACTGTACGAGCTAAAAAAAAAATTTTTATTTTCTAGTCAACAAGGAAAATTTAAGGATGGAAGGAGTTACCATTGTTCAGTTTTCTGTTCGTCATATTTGTCTGTTTAATTGTTAAAGCTAAATTTGTTAAACGTGTTCTGGCGTTCTTCTTGTAGGTGCTGGAGTTATTTTGAACCTTAGTTTTCTTGGTGCAGCTCTGGGCATGTCTACTAGTTCTTGTTCGAGAGTTATATTTTTGGATTTTCTATTAATTCCGAATGCCATTAATGAGACTAGTGAAATGAGTGATTCCAGTTCAATGGATATTTTATTGTCCAATGTTCTGTTTTCCAATAATGATGTAGCTTTTTGTACTGCTGTTAGTTTTTTATGCATATACAGGAATTCCTTCTCAATTGCGGCTTTTGTCTTATTAAATATGTGAGCTGTTTCTTCTACTATTACAGTTTGGTTTTTCATAAGTGATAGGAGGGAGTTTTGGTTAAGGATGAGATTACGAATCTGTTCATCATACTATTTGGCATCATCCTCGTCCAATGTGCCGAAAAGTGCTTTGGAGATTGAGCCTACTGCTCTTTGTTTCCTATTTTGGGTCACAAGTAACATATATATAACATATATTTGCTAATATAAGATTAATTTGTAACAACGTACCGTTAAAAGTATGGCTCAAGGCTGAGTGTTTGTCCAGTTTCTGGCAGGTCGCTGTATTTGTTGGGCTATGAACTGGATGTTGTTAAATTCTGATTTAAAACTCGCCAGGTCGTAGAATATCACTAACTTCCACTCGTTTGTGTAGAGATTGGCTCTGCCAATCTCTTCGAAGTAAATCCCTGCACTAGCGTTTAGCTGCTTTATTTCTACTCCTGAGCCATAGGCTAATGTGATTAAGGGTCAGAAGACTGCCATTTGTATCATTTTGAAAACCTGGAAGATAATATTGCGTTATTCACTAAGAATGAAATCTTTTGAAGAGGATGAAGCTTTCTGTATTAGTCCGATAAAAGCTTTAGGACATTATTATGGACTCTTTTGTTTTTATTATTAATTTTTTTGGTGGAATTTTCAGGGGAATTTATCTCCATGATCTCATACGGACCTGACTATAGTAGTGAGAACTTGTTATCTCGCAGTCTGCTTTTTAGTAAGACTTTGTCACCAGTATTAAATGATTCTTGGACGGAGTTTTTGTCGTATTGAAGTTTGGATTTTTCTTTGTTTGCCATGGCTATGTCCTTTGCTATTTTGAAGATATGTCGTAGACGCGCTTTTAGCTCGTTTGCATAATTGTCATAATTATAGCAAACGGCTGGAGATGATTTTAGATTGTTTGGAATTTCGGCTGGGAATTCATAAAGGAGTTCGCGTGGAGTATAATTAGTACTCGAATGAGGAGTGGTATTGTAGACAAACATGGCATGTATCCCAGTCTTTGCGATCTTTTGTTACATAAGATCGGAGATATTCCGCTAAGGTTCTGTGGCTTTTCTCCAATGCACCATTCGTTTGAGGGTGATATGGAGTAGTTTTGAGCCTTTTAATTCTGAGCTACTTAGATACCTCGGCGAGCATGCCACTTATGAGGTTAGAACCCTGATCTGTGAGGATACTCCGCTAATGTCTCGGTGTCGACTATGGGAATAGCCTCAGAAAATTTTGAGAGGTCGTCTTGGAATGTAACCAGATATGTGTTTCCAGAATGAGAAATTGGGAGAGGTCCTACAACATCTAGGTACACTCTTTCGAAAAGTTTGGAGCTAAGCTCGAGATTTTCATTGGAATTTTAGGGTTTCTGGATACTTTGTTCACCTGACAAAGTCTACATTTCCTTAAGAATTTGATAAAATTGTCTGACATGCCAGGCCAGTAGAATTGCTTTTTAATTCTTTTAATGCTACGGGAGACTCCTTGGTGGCCTCCCGTCGGTAGTGAATGAAAATCTTTTAAAACTTGTTCGATGTCATTAATGTCGGATAAGTATTTAATCGAATCTTGATGGAGTTTGATGTTTATTTGTTTATTAGCGAAGATCTGGGTAATAGCGATTTTAATAATTATTAGATTCTGTGGATCTAATATAGGGAAGGAGATATTTATTGGTTTTAACTGATTTGCTTCTGTGTATGAGCATATTTCAGTTAAAATCTTTTCGAGGTCTGATCTATCTCTTTGGGATCGACAAGGTAAATTAATTTTTGATATGATTATTTTGGAGTCCTTTTTTGCGAAGAAGTTCAGTTCATTTGCTAGAAGTGGAGATTTATCTGAAAGCTTTAGTTTCGGAGCCAACACTCTTTCAAGTTGTGTATCTTGCATTGGCAAGGTGAAGAATTTAGGACTCGAATTTTTAGTCAGTAGAAGAAGAAAATTAGTCTCAGTTATTATGACTGAGGAATTGTTTGATGACGATGGAGCTGGGTTTCGAGTAATAATACTCGTGTCGGGAATGTTCAGATTTGCCTGAGCTCTAGCTTGATTCCTTGTTACCACATTTGCGTAGGTGGTAGGTTCTGCGAAATGTTCGCTACTATCTGGAATAGCTCTTCCGATCGTCTGCATTTATGTTGAGCTTACCTGATATAGGGACTATTATGTAGGCATATTCCTCAAGACGTATTCTCAATCTCATCAGTGTTGAGGAGTGATCTTTCAGATTCATGAGCCATACTAATGGTTAATGGTCAGTTATAATTGTAAACTGTCTACCATAAATGTATGGTCTGAATTGCTCAACTGCGAAAACGATAGCTAAGAGCTCCTTTTCTTTTGTTGAGTAACGAGTCTCTGCACCGTTGAGAGCTCGGCTCACATAGGCATGATCAACTTGTGAAAGGACAGCCCCGCTGGCGTAGTCACTGGCATCGGAGGTGACAAAAAATTCTTTGCCGAAATCAGGATAAGATAGAACTGGTGCTGAAATTAGTTTATTGCGTAATTCGCAAAATGCCACGTCGCAGATTGCGTCGAACTTGAAAGGCGTATCTTTTTTCAAAAGATTTGTGTGTGGTTTGCAATCTTCGGAAAATTTGGGATGAAGCGGCGATAGTAGCTGCCGAAACCAAGGAAGGCTTTGATATCTTTTTCCATCTTGGGTCTGGGATATGACTTTACTGGTTTTATTTTTGCAGGGTCTGGTTTGACTCCATTTTCTGTAATTATGTGCCCTAAACACATAATTTCTTTCCTTAGGTTAGGTTCCTCGGGTTGGAGTTTCAAATTAAAATGGCGGAGACGGCTAAATACTGCTGTAAGTCTTGTATTATGATCTTTGAGACTGTATCCATGGACTACAATATCGTCCCTGTATACGAAGCAATATTTGCCTTGAAGTCCAGATAGAACATTGTTCATGGTTCGTTGAAAAGTAGCAGGGGCTTCTTTTAAACCAAATAGCATACGATTGTATTCGTAGTGGGCATAGGGTGTGCTAAAGGCCACTAAGGAGAGGTGGAGAATTCCAGGGACTATGTGAAGGTCTGATGATGTCTGAATCAAGCATTTCTTGTATTTGCCGGTTTATTTCTGTTCGTCTTGCTTCAGGAAGTCTATAAGGCTTGGTATAAATTGGCGGTTTGTCTTACAGGGTCTCGATTTTGTGGGTGATCGCATCTGTATATGAAAGGAAATCCCTTCAATGAAGAAGAGTTCGTTGAATTCTCTACAGATATTGCGAATACTCTCAGATTCCTCTGAATTACAGTGATCAAATTATATAAGGTTTTGCAGTTTAATTATTCTGCCCTTGATTGGATCTCTTTCAGAGTTTGTGGAGATGACCGCAGAGTCGACCAAGTCTTGGTAAACTGGGTTCACCTTGTAAGGAGCCAGATCGGCGTCCTCCTCATTTGTGTTGAGGATAAGGACTTTTGCCATACCGTTGACTAGTTCGACTATCGAATTTCCAAGAAATAAACCTGGCCTTATTTCCTTCTTGAAACAGACCGATTGATTTTGAATAGAAGGAGTTGGAATTTCAATGATGTATTCTGATCGAGCCGGAATTTTAATTTTATTTAATTTATCTGATTCTTTCGGATTTTAAAAAGGAAGGAGATATTATTCCAACTTTTGTGGAATTTGGAAGGAGTTATTGGATAATTCCGACTCGGTAGAATTAGAAGGAGTTAAAAATCCATTGAAATTCCTTGATCTTTTTTTATATTTACTCATAGACTTCACCTTTTGTGAATCTATTGTTGAAGGAGATTGAATTTTATTTAGTTTAGCCTTTCGTGCGGCTATTGATGAAGGTATATTTTCATTATCTTGGTCTTCACTTCTGATGAAGTATTGGATAGAGATCGATTGTTATTGCTTTGTAAAGCAATTGATGGAGATAGAATTGTATTAATATTTTTATTGGAGAATGTTATCTCCGTATATAATAAACTTTTAGTTTGAGACCTCTTTTCTGGGTTTTCGCTTTTCAAATAAACATAAGGTAATTTGATTAGTATTGTTCATATGGATGGGATCAATCAGAATCATTAACCTTCCAGAGAAATGAATTTATTTTTATATTCGATACACGCATTGTATCGAGATAAAAAATCATGACCAAGCAGGCCATCGTATGAGAGGATGGAGTTATTTCCCACTATTTGAATTGGGTGTTCTAGGATGGAGTTATTCTGTGCAGATTACAGAGTTAATTTCTCGAAAATGAGTCCTTCCGTTGAAGTAGACACTGCAAATAATGTGTTTATATTGCGGACAGCATCTCTGTAGCAGACACTGTCTGGCTTTAATGGTTTTGGTTTATTGAAATGATCTCTGCTCCTGTATCGATTAAAAAAGTAAGTTTTGGAGCAGAACAGATATCGACAGGCAAAGAAATTGTCAAAGAATTATTATTTACTTTGATGGGGATACGTATCTATTTTGTTCTGACTGTGTCGATATTGTTTCGGGGTTGCGGTGAGCTTGTGCCGTTGTTTGCATGTACAAGGGATTGCCAAAATTGACCCCGCTGCATCCACTTTCCCTGCCTGGATGCTGATCAAGTTCTCTTGTCCCTTTTATATGGAGATGGCGATCTTGCCGAGATATTTGCATTATTATATCTCGGCGGTTGAGCCTGATTGTCTCGGATTACTGGCTGCTGCCAGTTCCTGTTTTGTGGCTGTCTATCAGCCGTGCTTGTTTGCGGAGCTGTGTTTACTTTTTGGAAATTATTCCGATTTCCTTGATTGTCGTTAAATCGGGAATTATTTGCAGCTCTTGTCCTGCATTCTTCCATAGACTGGCCCATCCGATGGCAATATCGACAGCTAGGGGCCTGTGACGGAGATGTAGCATTCTTAAAATCTGGAGGACGTTGCAATTGTGAATGTGTTCTTTGGATGGTGTTAAAATTTTGCATAGCTCGTTGTATGACTGGGCATTTGAAGCAGCCCTATATTACATTTGAAGCAACGCAGGTTCTTATTTATACCTTGAAAGGAATTTTTATTTACCTTGTTATATGTTTGAAAGTTGGGTTGCTTTTGCTCTATACGTAATATGTGATTATAGTGCAGGGAAGGATTTATCGGAATGTACCTTAGCCAAGGTCTGTAATTGTGGATTGGATAACCCATCTTCAATTGCTCTCACAGCCTGACACTCCTTATCTTTTAACAAAGACCGTAGGAGCACCTTATCCGTTGTATAGGAATGTGTTGCTTCATTTAGCTTGGACAGTGTTGTATTTTATCTTGGAAGAAATTCTTTTACACTTTCGTCTTTACCTTGTCTTGAATTCTTTAATTGAGACAGTAGGGTGGATCTAGAGGTTTTGATTTCGAAGGTTTGAGTTAACAGAGATTTTAATTCAGACCAATCTGATATTTGATTGTACCTATATACATCATACGCCTCTGCAGATAATTTACTCCTTATTAAGCTAAGGAGGGAGTGCGTTTCGCTCACCGTCGATGCTGTTGCGTACATGTCATCACAACTTGAAAGAAATTTTTGGAAATCCTTAGAAATTTCCACTAAAATTTGGAATTAATGACCTTGCGTCTGACAAGAAGAAATGCGACAGGTCTCTAAAAGAGACATTATGGTGATGATCTGTTAAATCATTTGTAGTATGCGATAACTCTTTAAATCGTGAATCTAGCTGTTCGTGAAGTGCAATTATAGTATCTGAATATGATACTTCCATATTTATATAGACATTTTTCGTGAAGCAATCGCTGCCTTTGTCCTTAGGGCCAGCATTTGAAATTATTTCAGTATGAGTTGTTTTGAGATCATCCCAATACTCATGCAACGAATTTAGTTTTTGCGTTAAGTATGCCCGGCTTGCAGTTGAAAGTGAATTAAGATTGATAGACTGGATAATATGTGATGTGATGGGTTATTTGTGTTATCGTCATGAGTTGAACCTATCAGTCAGTGTTGCTTTGATTAGGTTTTACCAATCGTCTGTCTTATCAGAGCATGATTGTTTAAAATATTCATGAGTTTCGTCGAAATCGTCGTGATTTTTTATAATAAATTCTGTTTCTTCAAAGTCTGCCCAGTACTCTTCCAATTTTTGGATTTTACCGGAAACAAATTCAGGAGTTCTGTATTTTTTGTTGGTATATTCTTTTAATATCTTTCTGATTTCGTCTGTTCTTTGGACTTGTGACAAGCAAAGCTCATCGAATGTTTTTGTTTCGCCTGTCATGTTTGTGTTGAGTAGTATTCAAATCGTGACTGAACTTGTTTAAATTTGAAAAGTATAGGGGACGTAGTAAATCAGTGTGGAACAGAGAGAAAGAAAACTTAAATAACTCTCAATATCAAGAAAAGGGAGTAAGCTACTTGTTGTAAAAAAATTTTTGTTAAATAGAAAATTTAAATTAAATTTTGTATTTACATAAGTTTTAAGATAAATCCAGGACTAGGAATGTTTGAACACCAAGAATTATTAAGAATATTTTAATCTTCCTTTGCAATAGTAATCGAATCAAAAATCGCTGCTTCCAATCAATATCGTTCTCCTGAGAGGTAGGCTCACGAGAGTCCTATCGCAGGGATCGATTGTTGATTTTTGTTGAAGTCGTCTGACCAGCAAGCTCACGAAGTCTTATCGCAGAGGTCGCTTCTAGGAAGAGCGTATATTTAAATTTAATAATTTGATAAAATCCTGTGTTTGTCTTCAAATCATGTAAAAATGCTGTATTACCTATAGTACTTATTACGGAGTAACTTTAGACAACAACAACAAATATAACAAATTAATTGCGGAGTTAGGAGTTAATTTTAAGGAAAAGAAAAAGACATTATCACTAAGTAGGTAACCTTCAATTGCTCTCTCAATCAACATTCATATGTCATATGTATTTTGAACTTTAATTAGGTATAAGTGCCACAAAAACTACTTCACCTCAGATTATTATTAGCCACTTTGTTTTCGATTAAGATATACTTTTTTTTCTATGCAAATTCATTGAGTATTCTGCCTTTTTGCAAATTTAATTCAATTTTTGTTTTTTTAATATAATTATGCTCTTCGTAAAAAAAAATATAATTCTTTGTTAACCACTTATAGTTTGCTTTATGCAATAAGATTATCTATAAAAATCGTCTAAACTTTGAAAAATCTGCTTGTGCTTAATTAGACGTAATGAAGCGGTAGGTCATTGCATAATGCTGTTGAATCACATCCTTTGTAAAATTTCAAACACAACAAAAACAATTGATGAATGTTTTATCGTAAGAGGAAAGATAGAATATTGACCGCAATACCTTCCTTTTTAGAGGAATTTTTTTTTTTTATATATCCGTTGAGTGGTGGATTTTGTTTTATTTTTATTTTTAATTAGTTAAAACTAAAATGGTAATTTTAGAGCACATTTTCAAATAGAAATAGGAAAAATTTTGGATCTACCTTAGCTTTTATCCTAAGAATTATTTGCTCAGTCGAATGTTGTTGTAGAATGATGAATATGATACGTCGCGCGTCCTGGGCGACGATTTCTTGGAGATTTAGAGAACTTTTTATTGATCCAGATGAATGATGAAATTTATACGTCAGATGTCCAGGTCAATGATCCGAAGTCTTCCTTCTGGGAATCGTCTGGTTGAGGCCCGGATGAAGCCTGGCTAAATTCCCTCGTTGGAGCACTATGGCACTCGAAACTTACTTTCCTCTAAGTACCCTTTTTCGGGTACCCGGGCTTATTTTTTATTATTATTATTAATATAATTTTTTTCTTTAAAATTGTTTCGATTACTTTCCGTTTATTTCAATTGGCACTGTCTTGTTCATTTAAAGAGATGTTGGGTCGTAGATTTTTATTATTATTTTATTTAATTTAATATTGGCACTGATTTCGGTGTACCGCTGCCACCAATTGTTGTATTTTGCTTGTATGCCATGCTCCTGATGGAGAGAACACAACTTCTATCGGGCTAAAGGGAAATCGAAAGATCCCGTGTTTGGGTTTAGTAAATAAAAAAAAAACAATCACTAGATTTTTGTTTATTCGAGATTGATCTGAGCTTTCCCTGTTTTGAAAAAAAACGTACTAAACTCCTCTTGGTTTTTAACAAAGTTCGATTTCTTCTCAATTTCATAAACTTAATCTTTCACAACTTAGATCTTTTTATAATTCTTACAACTTAGCTCTTTGCTATTTTTTCACAACTTAGATCTTTTTATAATTTTTTCGACTTAGATCTACGAACGGTACTTGGCGGGTTGAAAAAACAAACTCCCCGAGGTTTGGGCAAATTGCGCCCAGGTACCCATGATATTTTTAAAAGCTTTTCCCTTATCTTTTGCTTTCTCACGACGTTGAAAATTTGTACGTGAGAAAATGCACAAAAGTTTTGATGCAAGCTATATGCATCTATGCAAAACTGTAATCCGATATGCACTTGTGCGCCCGTCTTGAAATAATAATTTTAAGAAGGCGCGAATAATTTTGATAATTGTATGTATGTGCATACAATTAGATTGAAAAAATGGGTACTGTACGTATGTAGAGTGTACATGTGGAAAAAAAGTAAGAAGACCCTTTATGTAGGTAAGTGTGGAATGTGTGTCTGATAACAAAATGCAATTTATGCTAAATTGCATTTTGTTATAATATGGGATTACAAATTTAAATGCATTTGAAATTTTAAATGAAATTTTAAAAGAATTAAATTTAAATTAATTTTCAGGGTTATCTATGCAATGCATCGATATATTGCATAGGGTAATATATTGGTGCATGGACCTTATGGTTGTGATTCGGGGCATTGGTTACCTGAGTCACAACACTCCAACCGCTTTCTATTTAACTAACACCCGAACTGACCGCACCAATTTAGTTGTGAACCACGAAAACTTGCACACGGAACTCGGAAGTAGAATCTGACCCTCAGCATATGTAATTATTATGATGCCGTAATATTCTACAACCGATGACGAGACTGCTATCTAATGTCACCAATCTCAAGCAGCTGTTGTAAACAAAACGGGCAATGACCGTGCTCTATGCGAAGTAGCATGTTTAGTCACTGCTGCCGTAATGTAAACAATCATCTCATTATTTAGCAATAAGCAGGCACTTACTAAAGGAAAAAAGCGCCTTAAAGCTATTAACTTCTTATCATATCATAATCACTTAAAAATTTCGCATTTTTATGCCTCACTTTAACTCACGCATACATTATTTAAATACAAATATAATAAAACAAAATATTTTGTTAATAGGTACCTGAAAAAGGAAAGTAACTCACTGACTTAACAAACAAAAAACAACAAGACTAATATTACACGCACAAAAAACACAACTCAAGATATTTAAAACGCTTCTTTCCCTGACAATTTCTGTCATCCCCAGAACCAATTGCACTTTTTCAAAAATCTTCTTATAACCTACATATGTACATATATCACTTTTCACTCTTACTATATTGAAATATATTTTGTTATTTTTTAAAAGAAATTTTAATCAAAAAAAAATATATATATATGTATATATGTATAAAATAAAAAAAAAATTGTCCAATGCCTTACTTAGTATACCTTATCTTTTTCTTTTTCTCTCATCCTACTGGCTGCGTCAAATGTAGTGTCCCAATAGAAAAAAAACAACACCGACTTTACTTTTACTACACCGTTTTTATTTCAAATTACTGTTACTACTATAGCTTCGACCGCTTTCTAATTAAAACCCGAACTGACCACACCAATTTAGTTGTGCACCACGAAAACTTGCACACGGAACTCGGAAGTAGAATCTGAACCTCAACATATGTAATTATTATGATGCGGTAATATTCTACAACCGATGACGAGACTGCTGGCCAATGTCACCGATCCCAAGCAGCTGTACTGTTGTATACAAAACGGGCAATGACCGTGCTCTATGAGAAGTAGCATGTTTAGTCACTGCTGCCGTAATGTAAACAATCATCACATTATGTAGCAATAAGCAGGCACTTTACTGTGCGATGTAAAGTGTTCCGCTATTGCTACCTACTTTACTCCCGGTACACCTGCCAGCCTGTTGCTTCCGTGTACCAGCAGACTGGGCCACAACACAAAGCCAATGTTTGTTAGTGTAATTTGTATACAATTTAAGCAGCATGTGCTTCTGTTTACATTCGTTTTGCTATGAAGAGATTAGGTGGGAGAAATTCTTGCTGGATTCTCGGATATTTTCGGGAAAAATGAGAATTTCATTTGAGAGGAATTTTACACCTCTTTTAGCATCTGGTCCAAAGCGAAATTTATCTCTTTCTTAAAAATGGGAGGTAGTGTGACCTGATGTACATTATTATGAATAGGTTGAAGGGATTTTGAAGGATTTAATTAGATTATGTCGTCCGCGTAATCGTACGAACTCTCGATTTTTGTTTTTAACTCGTTGTGTAAGTTGCACTATAATACTACATAGACAAGTTCTTTTCTCCAATTCATGCAAAAGACGAAGGTAGATGAAATTACGCGAAAAATTTCCTACTTTGTTCGCCTCTGTCTCTACTTATCCTTATTTATATTTTGGTATTTACGTTGACGTAACACAGCTGGCATGGACAAATTTTTATGTCTGCTGCGTGGGACAATACTAATTATTAGGTAAGAAAAATTTATAAATTTTATAAAGATATTGGTTCTTGGTACAGAGCTGCAGGACCCGAGATGAAATATATAAGGATTATACGCCGCTTCACAAACTAAGGAAATTTCTCTGATTGATTCCTATTTGGAACATACTGCCCCCGTTGAAAGACTGTATTGTTTTTAAAATTGTGTTGTGTTGTTTTATATAGTTACCTAGTAAGTGTAATAAACGTTGTGTCACATCAAAGAATTTAATAAAAAAAATTATTGAATTAAAGCGAAAAATTTTGTCAAGGCGTGGAGATCCCATTGAAAAACAAAGCCCCAATCTCCAGCCCAGAATACAGATACGGGTGACATAAAGAAAAACAATATTTCTTTTTAACCATTCATTTGCTGAACACTTTGATGGTGCCATCTTTCTTTAAGCGTATATTGTAACGCGCCCCAGCTTGGGTAGTGAATTGCTGCTTGTGCTTGTTGGATTTTGGCAGGGCATCGGAAGAAACGATGATGGTCTCACTGGTCCCAGTACGATTTGCCAGCCTCATTGAGATCATTGCTCTGTGCTGTTGCCGGCGCTAGATTCCAAGATTTTGATTTTAGTATCTAGAGTTCTTGCTGGAGATCCTTCACTGGATGGTCCTGGCGCTTCTTGTTGATGACTGTGAGATGTTGATGGCTAACTATTGATATTGGGATCTGGAGTCCACGCTATAGCTCTTAGATTGGATGGTCCTGCACTTCTTGGTGTTGGTGACTTGGAGAAGATGGTGGCGAATCATTGATCTCAACTATCTCCGGGCTCTCCAGTTGCAAGTATTTGAGTCGTGTGTCGATTTTGTTGATGTTTGAGGCCGGCCGTAGATGGTTAAGGTGCTTTCTAGGTTCCAAATTTCCTTTACATCCCGCTCTATGATCCTTCCAGGAATTAGTGGCGATTTTTTTTCCCGTGAGAAAACAATCTGACAGCTTGTTTGCTCAGATTCGATTTTGGCATAAAATCTGCTTACCAGATTAGTAGTTCAACAATTGGTTTACAGACCCAATTTGCTATTGTTTTAACAACTCCTTGTAATACGTCATAGCAAGAATGCGTTTTGAGCATTTGGTGAGCAATTTGGTAGTATTTTTTTTTGTATATGTGTGTATGCAATTATTGAGTCCAATTTGATTGCAATGGTAATTGATGTAATTTTTATTGCAAATTTCTGACTGTTATGATAATGGCAGAGGACTTTATGGTAATGCATGCATTGATGCGAAATGATGTAGCTGTTCTCTGTGGAAATTTTTGACTGAATGCATGTATGTTGATATACATGTACCTGCATCAGGGGCGCTGCTTTATGTGAAGAGTAAACGTTGAGCAACCAAAATTATAAATTAAGAGGGAGTCATTTTGAAATGTCCTTTAGGCCAGAGGAAGTATGGCAAACTTCGTAACTGATCTTTTTTAAAACTCTATTCTGAGTTTAATGCTTACGACTCTTAGGCCGCCCACAGATTGGCGAGCGGTGAGCGATGAGTTGTGAGCGTTGGGCAGTACGCGATACGCGGCAAAGCTTTCATATTGATCCGCTTTAGATATTAGTTGCATCGTCACTTTTACTGCATAGTGATGTCAAGGTTTATGAGAAAATGGTATTACTCGATAATTTACGGTTAAACAGATTGATTTTAGCAAAAAAACGGAAAAGACTAGCAATTTTAAAATAATTAAAAACCGGTTGGAGTCTTGAAAATAAGATATTATATGAAGATCTTCCTGGAAATTCTGAGCAATTCAAAAGGCCAATAAGTCCAGAGCAAAAACTTTTGTTATATAAACAACACAACTAATGGGCAACGCTCACAGCCATCGCTTACCGCTCAGTTCAGAATGTTTTCTTAGCGATGGCCTGGCTAAGCGGCGTTTTACCTCTCACAGCTCATCGCTCACCGCTCACCGCTCGCCAATATGACAGCGACCTCACTAGTTTATCTGCCCGTGGAAGTATATCGATCATTCGTCCCAATACCCAATGATATGCTGCTAGATCGTGTTCTTTTATAATGACTAAATCTCATATTTTAGGATGGGATACTGAGGTTTGCCATTTGGACCTGTTTTGCAAGGGGTTTAGATAATGTTTTGACCATTTGATCCAAAACTGTTGTTGTGACGTTCGCACATGATTCCATTTTGTCATTAATGAAATATTTCTCTCAATTATAAGTCCTGGAGGAGAGATCAATGCACTGCCTCTGCAAAAATTTCCAGGTGTTAAGGTACTAATATCATCTGGATCGCCCTAGACCGGATATAATGGCCTGGCTAAGATGGTTGTAAATTCTTGGAAAGTTTAGGATGAATTTCCTAATACGCGCTTAAGATGCTACATGGTTGATTGACTTAATTCCTGCTTCCCAAAGACGTCCAAAATGTAGTGCTGAAGGCGGGTTAAAATGCCACCATGTTCCGTCTTGTACTACCTTTGATGCTATTTTTATTTGCTTATTTTATGGCAGGATTGATGTCATTTTGTAAAATCCTATCAGCTCCAACGAAGTTTGTTCCGCAATCGGAGTATATATCCTTACATAGTCTTGGTAGACTAGAAAATCGTCGAAATGCTGCTATGAATGCCACTTTTGTGAGATCAGATACATGTTCTATGTGGATGGCATTGGTGGCCATGCAAATCAAAATGCAAATGATACCCTTGTAGAACCAATTTCCTCTATGCTTGGACATATTTAAGCTAATCCGACTATTCTTCCAATACCCCCCCCCTTCTTCCATATTAACTTGTTTGTTTCCTTGTTTGTTAACGTTGCAATTGCCACTTTCGGTAGCTCTTACTTCGTCTCGCACACTTTCTGCTATTTCGTTTGTTTCTGCTATATCCTTTTGTTTCGTAACCAATTCCGCGTGTCTCGACCCTGTGCTTACATTTGTCTCTTTTCTCTGTTCCCAAAATACCAGTTTCCTTGGGTTTTATCCCTTATTCTTTCCTTATTTGCTCGCCTCTGTTGCACTGTTTCGGATGATAATCGCGCAATTCCCAACTCCTGCTCTAAATTCGCTGCCGTTTCTTCTGCCTCCTGTAATTATAAGCTCAGCGAGTCAAGTCTTTCCTTAAGCGCTGTATTTTCGTCCTGCGACGAATTTCCTAATATGCGCTTAAGATGCTACATGGTTGATTGACTTAATTCCTGCTTCCCAAAGACGTCCAAAATGTAGTGCTGAAGGCGGGTTAAAATGCCACCATGTTCCGTTTTGTACTACCATTGATGCTATTTTTATTTGCTTGTTGTATGGCAGGATTGATGTCATTTTGTAAAATCCTATCAGCTCCAACGAAGTTTGTTCCGCAATCGGAGTATATATCCTTACATAGTCTTGGTCGATTTGAAAATCGTCGAAATGCTGCTATGAATGCCACTTTTGTGAGATCAAATACATGTTCTATGTGGATGGCATTGGTGGCCATGCAAATCAAAATGCAAATGATACCCTTGTAGAACCAATTTCCTCTATGCTTGGACATATTTAAGCTAGTCCGCCTCAGTTTGTTGAAACGGTCCAGATATGATAATTCTGAAGGCAAGTAGATTCCCCATGAGTTGGTTCCTATTTGTGGCGGATTGTTAGAAACAAATTATGCATTTGTGTAGAACATATTTAACTGTTTTTCGTCGTTGTGGAACCCAGAATTCAATTTCTCAGTGCTAATAAAACCAATTGTGGACCTCCAAGCAAAGTTTTAATCTGGAAATGGTTGATTATTAATGTTGTTAAGTTGTATTGTCTCGACAATATATTGGCGGTTATTGATGGAAAGATGTTTTGGCATTTTGTAGATGACCGTCCACACGCAATAATCCATGATCATCCAGAAATGGGTTGAGAGACGGAATTTTGCTTTTGGGGGATAATAGAATTCCTTCTTGTAATTGCATAATTTCACTTTTAAATACATCCTCTTGAGCTAGCTTGATTAGCAATTTTTGTAGAGGCCTATTCTCCCAATACCCCCCCCCCCCTTTGGGAGTACAAAACTAAAATTTTAGAAGCCTTGGGAGTACAAAACTATAATTTTTGTTTAGAAGCCTATTCTCCCAATACCCCCCCCCCCCTTTGGGAGTACAAAACTAAAATTTTAGAAGCCTATTCTCACAATACCCCCCCCCCCCCCCTTGGAGTACAAAACTATAAAAAAATTTAGAAGCCTATTCTCCCAATACCCCGCCCCCTCTTGGGAGTACAAAACTATACACATTTTTGTATAGGCCTATTCTCCCATCGATCGCGTCTGCCTCAGATCATCAATATAAAAATCACGCGGTATAATTTTGGCAGCTTCATCAGCGCATAGCTGATGAAGTGTTTTAATTGCTATATATGGAGCTGGCGTTGGGCTAAATGTGACCGTGGTTACCATACAGTCTCTGGTGCTTTCGCTGGGATTATTTCTCCAGGCTATTATTTGAACATTTGATCTGATCTTTCGGTACATTTCCTCTATGTCGGCTGACATAGGGTATTTATATATTTGCCATCGAAGCAATGTTGAGAAGGGTTGAAATTGGAGGACTGGGCCCGTATGCAACTGTTCATTTAGACTTTTCCCATTAGTAGATTTAGCCGAAGCATCAAAGACAACTCACACCTTGGTAGTAGTGCTGTCCTTGATGACGGCGTGGTGAGGAAGAGAATAGCATTTTATCTCTCTACTGACTTCCTTATCAGTCACTATCATGTGCCATAATGCTTGATTTTATTGTAATTTGTCCTCTAGAGAATAAAATTTTCGCAGAGCCTTGCCGCGAGATTCGCCTAAACTGGAAATTGTTCTAATCCTCAATTCCTTCAACATTTTTGTTGGCTTTAAGGACTGCAGAGAATAAACGCTGGTTTGACGAAAGTTGGAATTGGAGGCGATAATATAGAGCCCTTTGTTTCTTCTTCTTACCAGGTGGCTGCGGTGACCTCGGACGGCCACATTCCGGACATGTGCGTGAATCTCTCATAATGGCTGTCCTCGATGTGGATGGTTGGTTGGCGGGTGATGTATCATTTTTCGATGAATTTAGTGGTATGCCAATATGTCACATCGTTCATCTAAATAGCAGAATAGCATAGGACTGCTAGGAGGGAACTAAGCCTATTCTCCCAATACCCCCCCCCCCCTTGGGAGTTGAAAATGTTAAAAAAAATTTAGAAGCCTATTCTCCCAATACCCCCCCCCCCTTGGGAGTACAAAAAGTTTAAAACAATTTAGAGGCCTATTCTCCAATACCCCCCCCCCCCCCTGGGAGTACAAACCTATAAAAAAAATGTAGAAACCTATTCTCCCAATACCCCGCCCTTGGGAGTACAAAACTATAAAAACATTTTTAGAAGCCTATTCTCCCAATACCCCCCCATTGGGAGTTGAAAATGTTAAAAAAATTTTGGAAGCCTATTCTCCCAATACCCCCCCCCCCTTGGGAGTACAAAATGTTAAAAAAAAATTTAGTGGCCTATTCTCCCAATACCCCCTCTTGGGAGTACAAAACTATAAAAAAATTTAGAAGCCTATTCTCCCAATACCCCCCCCCCCCCTTGGGAGTTGAAAATGTTAAAAAAATTTTAGAAGCCTATTCTCCCAATACCCCCCCCCCTCGGGAGTAGAAAATGTAAAAAAAATGTTTAGAGGCCTATCTCCCAATACCCACCACCCCTTGGGAGTACAGAACTATAAAAAAAAATTTTAGAAGCCTGTTCTCCCAATACCCCCCCCCCCCTTGGGAGTTGAAAATGTTAAAAAAAATTTTAGTGGCCTATTCTCTCAATACCCCCCCCTTGGGAGTACAAAACTATAAAATTTTTTTAGAATCCTATTCTCCCAATAACCCCCCTTGGGAGTTGAAAATGTAAAAAAATTTTTAGAAGCCTATAATCCCAATACCCGCCCCCCCTTGGGAGTACAAAACTAAAATTTTAGAAGCCTATTCTCCCAATACCCCCCCCTTGGGAGTACAAAACTATACAAATTTTTGTAGAGGCCTATTCTCCCAATACCCCGCCCTTGGGAGTACAAAACTATAAAACAAATTTTAGAAGCCTATTCTCCCAATATCCCCCCTTGGGAGTTGAAAATGCTAAAAAAAATTTAGTAGCCTATTCTCCAAATACCCCCCCCCCTTGGGAGTACAAAACTATACAAATTTTTGTAGAGGCCTATTCTCCCTATAACCCCCTCTTGGGAGTACAAAACTATAAAAACAATTTAGAAGCCTATTCTCCCAATCCCCCCTTTGGGAGTTTAAAATGTTAAAAATTTTTTAGAAGCCTATTCTCCCAATACCCCCCCCCTTGGGAGTACAAAATGTTTAAAAAAATTTAGAAGCCTATTCTCCAATACCCCCCCTTGGCAATACAAAACTATACAAATTTTTTGTAGAGGCCTATTCTCCCAATACCCCCCCCCCCCCTTGGGAGTACAAAACTATACAAATTTTTGTAGAGGTCTATTCTCCCCATACCCCGCCCATGGGAGTACAAAACTATAAAAAAAAAATTTAGAAGCCTATTCTCCCAATAACCCCTTGGGAGTTGAAAATGTTAAAAAATTTTAGAAGCCTATTCTCCCAATACCCCCCCCCCCCTTGGGAGTACAAAATGTTAAAAAAAATTTAGTGGCCTATTCTCCCAATACCCCCCCTTGGGATTACAAAACTGTAAAGATTTTTTTAGAAGCCTATTCTCCCAATACCCCCCCCCCCTTTGGGAGTTGAAAATGTTAAAAACCTTTAGAAGCCTATTCACCCAATACCCCCCCTTGGGAGTACAAAACTATACAAATTTTTGTAGAGGCCTATTCTCCCATGGGAGTACAAAACTATAAAAAAAATTGTTGAAGCCTATTCTCCCAATACCCCCCCTTGGGAGTTGAAAATGCTAAAAAAATTTAGAAGCCTATTCTCCCAATACCCCCCCCTCACCCCCTGAGAGTACAAAATGTTAAAAAAATTTTAGTGGCCTATACTCCCAATACCCCCTTGGGAGTACAAAACTAAAATTTTAGAAGCCTATTCTCCCAATACCCCCCCCCCCTCTTGGGAGTACAAAAGTGTACAAATTTTTGTAGAGGCCTATTCCCCCCCCCCCCCCCACCCCCCTTGGGAGTACAAAACTATAAAAAAAAAATTTAGAAGCCTATTCTCCCAGTCCCCCCCCTTGGGAGTTGAAAATGTTTAAAAAAATTTAGAGGCCTATTCTCCCAATACCCCCCCCCCCCTTGGGAGCACAAACCTTTAAAAAAAATGTAGAAGCCTATTCTCCCAATACCCCGCCCTTGGGAGTACAAAACTATAAAAAAAAATTTTAGAAGCCTATTCTCCCAAAACACCCCCCCCCCCGGGAGTTGAAAATGTTAAAAAATTTTAGAAGCCTATTCTCCCAATACCCCCCCCCCCCCCCTTGGAGTACAAATGTAAAAAAAAATGTTTAGAGGCCTATCTCCCAATACCCACCACCCCTTGGGAGTACAAAAACTGTAAAAAAATTTTTAGAAGCCTATTCTCCCAATAGCCGCCCCCCTTGGGAGTACAAAACTAAAATTTTAGAAGCCTATTCTCCCCTTGGGAGTACAAAACTATACAAATTTTTGTAGAGGGTCTATTCTCCCAATACCCCCCCCCCCCTTGGGAGTACAAAACTATAAAAAAAATTTAGAAGCCTATTCTCCCAATACCCCCCTTGGGAGTACAAAACTATAAAAAATTTTTTAGAAGCCTATTCTCCCAATGCCCCCCCTTGGGGGTACAAAACTATACAAATTTTTGTAGAGGCCTATTCTCCCAATACCACGCCCTTGGGAGTACAAAACTATAAACAATTTTTAGAAGCCTATTCTCCCAATATCCCCCCCCCTTGGGAGTTGAAAATGTTAAAAAATTTTAGTAGCCTATTCTCCCAATACCCCCCCCCCCCTTGGGAGTACAAAACTATACACATTTTTGTAGAGGCCTATTCTCCCTATAACCCCCTCTTGGGAGTACAAAACTATAAAATATTTTTTAGAAGCCTATTCTCCCAATACCCCCCCCCCCTTGGGAGTACAAAATGTTAAAAAAATTTTTAGAGGGCCTATTCTCCCAATACCCTCCCTTGGGAGTACAAAACTATAAAAAAAATTTTAGAAGCCTATTCTCCCCAATACCACCCTTGGGAGTACAAAATATTAAGAAATTGTTTAGAGGCCTATTCTCCCAATACCCCCCCCCCCTGGTAGTACAAAAACTATAAATTTTTTTTTAGAAGCCTATTCTCCCAATACCCCCCTCTTGGGAGTAAAAACTATACACATTTTTGTAGACGCCTATTCTCCCATCGATCGCGTCTGCCTCAGTGAGCAGATCATCAACATAAAAATCACGCGGTAATAATTTTGGCAGCTTCATCAGCGCATAGCTGATGAAGTGTTTTAATTGCTATATATGGAGCTGGCGTTGGGCTAAATGTGACCGTGGTTACCATACAGTCTCTGGTGCTTTCGCTGGGATTATTTCTCCAGGCTATTATTTGAACATTTTGATCTGATCTTTCGGTACATTTCCTCTATGTCGGCTGACATAGGGTATTTATATATTTGCCATCGAAGCAATGTTGAGAAGGGTTGAAATTGGAGACTGGGCCCGTATGCAACTGTTCATTTAGACTTTTCCCATTAGTAGATTTAGCCGAAGCATCAAGACAACTCACCTCGCTGTGTCGTTGACTGCTGCTGGTGGCGCCCAAATATTTGTGTTGTTGTGTGTCGCTTTTTTTCTTTTTTGCTTTTTTGTTTTTGCCTTCAGCATGCAGAATTTTATTTTAGATTTCTGCAACATTCGCGGATTAAGAGCAAATCGGTTTTCGGTGTACTGCCACCTTAACTCAAAAAATCCGGCAATTTTTGCGCTAAGTGAAACCAAGGTCGTTTCTGATGCTGATATTAATCAGTATCACGTCCCTGGTTACAGCTTCGTGCCTCTTTTTTCTCAGCATAGAGGGGATCGCAGTATATATTCGGAATGATGTGGCCTTTACTATTCTTCAAGATTTTCCTTCTGCTAATCCAGAGTTTAATTATATCTGGATTAGGTTCAAACTTCACAAGCACATCATATACTTCTGTTTCCTTTATCGCAGCCCAAATATGTCTGATGACGACACGGTATTCGTATTTGACAATATCTCCAACAATATTGATCATTTGCTTTCTGTTTCCCCCCTCTTCCGAAATCGTCCTGGCAGGCGATTTTAATGTTCATAATATACCGTGGCTCAGACATTCTTCTACCACAAGTCCTGCGGGCCGTTTCGTTGAACTCTTCTGTGAATCATTTAATTTGCAACAGCTAGTGGATGCACCAACGCGAATTCCTGATGCAGCTGGAGATAAAGCTAATTTACTCGACTTGTTTCTAACATCTCATCCTGACAAATATTCCATTTCAGTCGGTTCCCCTCTTGGAAATTCAGACCATTGTTTAATCACGGCTCAATTTACCACCTCAAACCTGTGCCGACCAACTGCTCCACCTACAAGTAGGCTTCTTTGGCACTATAAGAATGCTGATTGGGAAAGTCTCAATAAGTATCTTAAAGAAATTGATTGGTCGGTCTGTTTTGCTTCGAGGGATGTTGATGAATGCACATTACAATTTAGTAACATACTAAATCTTGGCATGCGTGAATACATTCCGTATTCTTACAGCAGGTCTCAACAACAGCATGATCGCTCCTGGTTTAACGATAAGTGCAACCAAGCTATAAAAGCGAAAGAGTCTGCTTTTCGCGCCTATCAATTGCATCCATGTCCGGAAATGAAACAAGTCTACAAGACTGCACGGAACACCTGCAAGTCCATTATCCAGAGAGAAAAATTTCTTTTTGACCAGAATATTAGACAAAGAATCTTGACAAGCCGCAAAGGTAGCAAAGGTTTCTGGTCCCTGGTCAAAACCATCAGGAACAATTTCACCAGTTCCTCTATACCTTCACTACTTAATAATGGTGAAGTGATTGTTGACTCCCTGGATAAAGCTAATATTTAGCTGCTAGATTCGCTTCAAATTCTCGTCTTCCACCAACTTCACAAACACCTGTTTTGCATCGCCCGTGTGAATGTGTACAAGAGCCAATACACCTTCGTACGAGGGATGTGTCAGGGTCCTTAAGGGGATCAACGTCTCCAAAGCCGCAGGTCCTGATGGTTTTTCGCCCCTGTTAATTAAAAAGCTGCGCCTCATCCTTGGCTAAACCTCTGCGCAAACTCTCTACTTGTCTTATTCGACAGGAAAATTTCCAACTGCTTGGAATCTAGCTCACGTTCAGCCTATTCCTAAGAAAGGAGAGGGTAGCGATCCCTCAAATTATCGACCAATTGCCATCACTTCGATTCTTTCAAAGGTTTTTGAATCTATCATTAACTCAAAATTAATGAAGTATCTAGAAACTAATCATCTCATCAACGATCGCCAATATGGCTTCCGAGCTGGACGCTCATCTGGAGACTTGCTGACCTTTCTTACGGAACGTTGGAATCGTAGTCTTCACAATTTTGGTGAGTCTAAAATCGTTGCCCTAGATATTTCAAAAGCCTTTGATAGAGTCTGGCATCCAGCCCTTTTAGCCAAACTCAAAGCACTTGGTCTCTCCCCTCCTCTTGTATTATGGATTGAAAGTTTCCTATCTAGTCGCGAAATACGTGTTGTATTAGATGGCGTTACGTCTGAACCGCATCCCATAAATGCCGGTGTACCTCAAGGCTCTGTTATCTCTCCAACTCTCTTTTAATTTTCATTAATGATCTGCTTTCCCTTACTTCAATCCCATCCATAGTTTCGCAGATGACAGTACTCTTGATTTCGCTTACTCCTTTGACACTCTTGCAGAATCCAGGGGGAATGCTGCATGTGTTAAACGAGATTGCATGACTAGATCATTGAATAACGATCTTGCCAATATCCTCGCTTGGGGCAAAGCGAATCGCGTCGAATTCAATGCATCAAAGTCCAAAGCTGTCTTATCTCATTAAAACAAGATCATAACTTAACCACACCCGTTTCTTTTGATGGAGCATTCATTTCTGATTCACCGTCACTAAGCATTCTTGGCAATTAATATTTCCAGTAAGTTAAACTGGACAGATCACATCTTCTCTGTTGCCAAAGAAGCATCGAAATGTCTTGGATTTCTGAAAAGGTGTAAGAAATATTTCAGCCCGTCAAATCTAGCGCTCCTCTACAAGTCCTACATTAGACCTAGAATGGAATACAACTCCCATATATGGGCCGGGGCTGGTCGCACAGCCTTAGCTTCATTGGATATTGTCCAAAAGAGAGCCTTCAAGCTCATTGGCGATTTGGCAATAACTTGTCATATCGACTCACTCGAGCACCGCCGCAATGTTGGATGCCTTTCGCTCCTTTATCGCTATATGCATGGTCAATGTTCTGATGAAATATCTAGTCTAATCCCTTGTAGAATGATTCCTGCACGCAATACTCGCGCTGCAAACCGCGCACATCCTTTAACCCTTCAAATTACTTTCGGCCGTACAGTAAAATTCAGAGATGCTTTTTTATCCCGAACAGTGCGAATGTGGAACAGCTTACCATCTTCTGTTTTTCCTCCGGCATACAATCTGCGGAAGTTTAAGGGCGACATACATCGGCACCTCCGCCACTTTCCTCATATCCCCTAATCCTTTCCCTATCTCCTTCCTGCCATGCTGTGCTTTGCATCATAGGGTATCCCCTGAGCTTGGCTTAATAATATATAAAAAAAAAAAAAAAAAAAAAACACCTTGGTAGTAGTGCTGTCCTTGATGACGGCGTGGTGAGGAAGAGAATAGCATTTATCTCTACTGACTTCCTACCAGTCACTATCATGTGCCATAATGTTTGATTTTATTGTAATTTGTCCTCTAGAAAATAAAATTTTCGCAGAGCCTTGCCGCGAGATTCGCCTAAACTGGAAATTGCTCTAATCCTCAATTCCTTCAACATTTTTGTTGGCTTTAAGGACTGCAGAGAATAAACGCTGGTTTGACGAAAGTTGGAGTTGGAGGCGATAATATAGAGCCCTTTGTTTCTTCTTCTTACCAGGTGGCTGCGGTGACCTCGGACGGCCACATTCCGGACATGTGCGTGAATCTCTCATAATGGCTGTCCTCGATGTGGATGGTTGGTTGGCGGGTGATGTATCATTTTTCGATGAATTTAGTGGTATGCCAATATGTCACATCGTTCATCTAAATAGCAGAATAGCATAGGACTGCTAGGAGGGAACTAAGCCTATTCTCCCAATACCCCCCCCCCCTTGGGAGTTGAAAATGTTAAAAAAAATTTAGAAGCCTATTCTCCCAATACCCCCCCTTGGGAGTTGAAAATGTTAAAAAAATTTTAGAAGCCTATTCTCCCAATACCCCCCCCCCCTCGGGAGTAGAAAATGTAAAAAAAATGTTTAGAGGCCTATCTCCCAATACCCACCACCCCTTGGGAGTACAGAACTATAAAAAAAATTTAGAAGCCTGTTCTCCCAATACCTCCCCCCCTTGGGAGTTGAAAATGTTAAAAAAAATTTTAGTGGCCTATTCTCTCAATACCCCCCCCTTGGGAGTACAAAACTATAAAAATTTTTTTAGAATCCTATTCTCCCAATAACCCCCCTTGGGAGTTGAAAATGTAAAAAAATTTTTAGAAGCCTATAATCCCAATACCCGCCCCCCCTTGGGAGTACAAAACTAAAATTTTAGAAGCCTATTCTCCCAATACCCCCCCCTTGGGAGTACAAAACTATACAAATTTTTGTAGAGGCCTATTCTCCCAATACCCCGCCCTTGGGAGTACAAAACTATAAAACAAATTTTAGAAGCCTATTCTCCCAATATCCCCCCCTTGGGAGTTGAAAATGCTAAAAAAAATTTAGTAGCCTATTCTCCCAATACCCCCCCCCTTGGGAGTACAAAACTATACAAATTTTTGTAGAGGCCTATTCTCCCTATAACCCCCTCTTGGGAGTACAAAACTATAAAAACAAATTTAGAAGCCTATTCTCCCAATCCCCCCTTTGGGAGTTTAAAATGTTAAAAATTTTTTAGAAGCCTATTCTCCCAATACCCCCCCCCCCCCCTTGGGAGTACAAAATGTTTAAAAAATTTAGAAGCCTATTCTCCCAATACCCCCCCCTTGGCAATACAAAACTATACAAATTTTTTGTAGAGGCCTATTCTCCCAATACCCCCCCCCCCCTTGGGAGTAAAAAAACTATACAAATTTTTGTAGAGGTCTATTCTCCCCATACCCCGCCCATGGGAGTACAAAACTATAAAAAAAAAATTTAGAAGCCTATTCTCCCAATAACCCCTTGGGAGTTGAAAATGTTAAAAAAATTTTAGAAGCCTATTCTCCCAATACCCCCCCCCTTGGGAGTACAAAATGTTAAAAAAAAATTTAGTGGCCTATTCTCCCAATACCCCCCTTGGGATTACAAAACTGTAAAGATTTTTTTAGAAGCCTATTCTCCCAATACCCCCCCCCCCTTTGGGAGTTGAAAATGTTAAAAACCTTTAGAAGCCTATTCACCCAATACCCCCCCTTGGGAGTACAAAACTATACAAATTTTTGTAGAGGCCTATTCTCCCATGGGAGTACAAAACTATAAAAAAAATTGTTGAAGCCTATTCTCCCAATACCCCCCTTGGGAGTTGAAAATGTTAAAAAAAATTTAGAAGCCTATTCTCCCAATAACCCCCCCTCACCCCCTGAGAGTACAAAATGTTAAAAAAATTTAGTGGCCTATACTCCCAATACCCCCTTGGGAGTACAAAACTAAAATTTTAGAAGCCTATTCTCCAATACCCCCCCCCCCCTCTGGGAGTACAAAAGTGTACAAATTTTTGTAGAGGCCTATTCCCCCCCCCACCCCCCTTGGGAGTACAAAACTATAAAAAAAATTTTAGAAGCCTATTCTCCCAGTCCCCCCCTTGGGAGTTGAAAATGTTTAAAAAAAATTTAGAGGCCTATTCTCCCAATACCCCCCCCCCTTGGGAGCACAAATCTTTAAAAAAATGTAGAAGCCTATTCTCCCAATACCCCGCCCTTGGGAGTACAAAACTATAAAAAAAATTTAGAAGCCTATTCTCCCAAAACACCCCCCCCCCCCCCCCGGGAGTTGAAAATGTTAAAAAATTTTAGAAGCCTATTCTCCCAATACCCCCCCCCCCCCTCTTGGAGTACAAAATGTAAAAAAAAATGTTTAGAGGCCTATCTCCCAATACCCACCACCCCTTGGGAGTACAAAACTGTAAAAAAATTTTTAGAAGCCTATTCTCCCAATACCCGCCCCCTTGGGAGTTGAAAATGTTAAAAAAAATTTTAGTGGCCTATTCTACCAATACCACCCCTTGGGAGTACAAAAGTATAAAAAATTATTTAGAAGCCTATTCTCCCAATAACCCCCCCTTGGGAATTGAAAATGTTAAAAAAATTTTAGAAGCCTATTCTCCCAATAGCCGCCCCCCCTTGGGAGTACAAAACTAAAATTTTAGAAGCCTATTCTCCCAATACCCCCCCCCCCCTTGGGAGTACAAAACTATACAAATTTTTGTAGAGGTCTATTCTCCCAATACCCCCCCCCCCCCCTTGAGAGTACAAAACTATAAAAAAAATTTAGAAGCCTATTCTCCCAATGCCCCCCCTTGGGGGTACAAAACTATACAAATTTTTGTAGAGGCCTATTCTCCCAATACCACGCCTTGGGAGTACAAAACTATAAACAAATTTTTAGAAGCCTATTCTCCCAATATCCCCCCCCTTGGAGTTGAAAATGTTAAAAAATTTTAGTAGCCTATTCTCCCAATACCCCCCCCCCCGCCTTGGGAGTACAAAACTATACACATTTTTGTAGAGGCCTATTCTCCCTATAACCCCCTCTTGGGAGTACAAAACTATAAAATATTTTTTAGAAGCCTATTCTCCCAATACCCCCCCCCCTTGGGAGTACAAAATGTTAAAAAAATTTTTAGAGGCCTATTCTCCCAATACCCTCCCTTGGGAGTACAAAACTATAAAAAAAATTTTAGAAGCCTATTCTCCCAATACCACCCTTGGGAGTACAAAATATTAAGAAATTGTTTAGAGGCCTATTCTCCCAATACCCCCCCCCCCCCTGTAGTACAAAACTATAAATTTTTTTTAGAAGCCTATTCTCCCAATACCCCCCTCTTGGGAGTAAAAACTATACACATTTTTGTAGACGCCTATTCTCCCATCGATCGCGTCTGCCTCAGTGAGCAGATCATCAACATAAAAATCACGCGGTATAATTTTGGCAGCTTCATCAGCGCATAAGCTGATGAAGTGTTTTAATTGCTATATATGGAGCTGGCGTTGGGCTAAATGTGACCGTGGTTACCATACAGTCTCTGGTGCTTTCGCTGGGATTATTTCTCCAGGCTATTATTTGAACATTTTGATCTGATCTTTCGGTACATTTCCTCTATGTCGGCTGACATAGGGTATTTATATATTTGCCATCGAAGCAATGTTGAGAAGGGTTGAAATTGGAGGACTGGGCCCGTATGCAACTGTTCATTTAGACTTTTCCCATTAGTAGATTTAGCCGAAGCATCAAAGACAACTCACACACACCTTGGTAGTAGTGCTGTCCTTGATGACGGCGTGGTGAGGAAGAGAATAGCATTTATCTCTACTGACTTCCTTACCAGTCACTATCATGTGCCATAATGTTTGATTTTATTGTAATTTGTCCTCTAGAAAATAAAATTTTTCGCAGAGCCTTGCCGCGAGATTCGCCTAAACTGGAAATTGCTCTAATCCTCAATTCCTTCAACATTTTTGTTGGCTTTAAGGACTGCAGAGAATAAACGCTGGTTTGACGAAAGTTGGAGTTGGAGGCGATAATATAGAGCCCTTTGTTTCTTCTTCTTACCAGGTGGCTGCGGTGACCTCGGACGGCCACATTCCGGACATGTGCGTGAATCTCTCATAATGGCTGTCCTCGATGTGGATGGTTGGTTGGCGGGTGATGTATCATTTTTCGATGAATTTAGTGGTATGCCAATATGTCACATCGTTCATCTAAATAGCAGAATAGCATAGGACTGCTAGGAGGGAACTAAGCCTATTCTCCCAATACCCCCCCCTTGGGAGTTGAAAATGTTAAAAAAAATTTAGAAGCCTATTCTCCCAATACCCCCCCCCCTTGGGAGTACAAAATGTTAAAAAAAATTTAGTGGCCTATTCTCCCAATACCCCCCCTTGGGATTACAAAACTGTAAAGATTTTTTTAGAAGCCTATTCTCCCAATACCCCCCCCCCCTTTGGGAGTTGAAAATGTTAAAAACCTTTAGAAGCCTATTCACCCAATACCCCCCCTTGGGAGTACAAAACTATACAAATTTTTGTAGAGGCCTATTCTCCCATGGGAGTACAAAACTATAAAAAAAATTGTTGAAGCCTATTCTCCCAATAGCCCCCCTTGGGAGTTGAAAATGTTAAAAAAAATTTAGAAGCCTATTCTCCCAATACCCCCCCCCCCCACCCCTTGAGAGTACAAAATGTTAAAAAAATTTTAGTGGCCTATACTCCCAATACCCCCCTTGGGAGTACAAAACTAAAATTTTAGAAGCCTATTCTCCCAATACCCCCCCCCCGTCTTGGGAGTACAAAACTGTACAAATTTTTGTAGAGGGCTATCCCCCCCCCCCTTGGGAGTACAAAACTATAAAAAAAATTTTAGAAGCCTATTCTCCCAATCCCCCCCCTTGGGAGTTGAAAATGTTAAAAAAAATTTTAGAGGCCTATTCTCCCAATACCCCCCCCCCTTGGAAGTACAAACCTTTAAAAAAAATGTAGAAGCCTATTCTCCCAATACCCCGCCCTTGGGAGTACAAAACTATAAAAATTTTTTTAGAAGCCTATTCTCCTAAAACACCCCCCCCCCCCCCTTGGGAGTTGAAAATGTTAAAAATTTTTAGAAGCCTATTCTCCCAATACCCCCCCCCCCCCACCTTGGAGTACAAAATGTAAAAAAAATGTTTAGAGGCCTATCTCCCAATACCCACCACCCCTTGGGAGTACAAAACTATACAAAAGATTTTTAGAAGCCTATTCTCCCAATACCCGCCCCCTTGGGAGTTGAAAATGTTAAAAAAAATTTTAGTGGCCTATTCTACCAATACCACCCCTTGGGAGTACAAAAGTATAAAAAATTATTTAGAAGCCTATTCTCCCAATAACCCCCCTTGGGAATTGAAAATGTTAAAAAAATTTTAGAAGCCTATTCTCCCAATAGCCGCCCCCCCCCTTGGGAGTACAAAACTAAAATTTTAGAAGCCTATTCTCCCAATACCCCCCCCCCCCCCTTGGGAGTTCAAAACTATAAAAAAAATTTTAGAAGCCTATTCTCCCAATCCCCCCCCTTGGGAGTTGAAAATGTAAAAAAAAAATTTAGAGGCCTATTCTCCCAATACCCCCCCCCCCCCCCTTGGAAGTACAAACCTTTAAAAAAAATGTAGAAGCCTATTCTCCCAATACCCCGCCCTTGGGAGTACAAAACTATAAAATTTTTTTTAGAAGCCTATTCTCCTAAAACACCCCCCCCCCCTTTGGGAGTTGAAAATGTTAAAAACCTTTAGAAGCCTATTCACCCAATACCCCCCCTTGGGAGTACAAAACTATACAAATTTTTGTAGAGGCCTATTCTCCCATGGGAGTACAAAACTATAAAAAAAAATTGTTGAAGCCTATTCTCCCAATACCCCCCCCTTGGGAGTTGAAAATGTTAAAAAAAAATTTAGAAGCCTATTCTCCCAATACCCCCCCCCCCCCACCCCCTGAGAGTACAAAATGTTAAAAAAATTTAGAAGCCTATTCTCCCAATGCCCCCCTTGGGGGTACAAAACTATACAAATTTTTGTAGAGGCCTATTCTCCCAATACCACGCCCTTGGGAGTACAAAACTATAAACAAATTTTTAGAAGCCTATTCTCCCAATATCCCCCCCCTTGGGAGTTGAAAATGTTAAAAAATTTTAGTAGCCTATTCTCCCAATACCCCCCCC
This sequence comes from Dioctria linearis, assembly GCA_963930735.1. Classification (NCBI taxonomy): domain Eukaryota; kingdom Metazoa; phylum Arthropoda; class Insecta; order Diptera; family Asilidae; genus Dioctria; species Dioctria linearis. The sequence continues at coordinate 86,039,062 of OZ005744.1, forward strand.
CCCCCCCCCCCCCCCTTGGGAGTACAAAACTATACACATTTTTGTAGAGGCCTATTCTCCCTATAACCCCCTCTTGGGAGTACAAAACTATAAAATATTTTTTAGAAGCCTATTCTCCCAATACCCCCCCCCCCCTTGGGAGTACAAAATGTTAAAAAAATTTTTAGAGGCCTATTCTCCCAATACCCTCCCTTGGGAGTACAAAACTATAAAAAAAATTTTAGAAGCCTATTCTCCCAATACCACCCTTGGGAGTACAAAATATTAAGAAATTGTTTAGAGGCCTATTCTCCCAATACCCCCCCCCCCCCCCCTGGTAGTACAAAACTATAAATTTTTTTTTAGAAGCCTATTCTCCCAATACCCCCCTCTTGGGAGTAAAAACTATACACATTTTTGTAGACGCCTATTCTCCCATCGATCGCGTCTGCCTCAGTGAGCAGATCATCAACATAAAAATCACGCGGTATAATTTTGGCAGCTTCATCAGCGCATAGCTGATGAAGTGTTTTAATTGCTATATATGGAGCTGGCGTTGGGCTAAATGTGACCGTGGTTACCATACAGTCTCTGGTGCTTTCGCTGGGATTATTTCTCCAGGCTATTATTTGAACATTTTGATCTGATCTTTCGGTACATTTCCTCTATGTCGGCTGACATAGGGTATTTATATATTTGCCATCGAAGCAATGTTGAGAAGGGTTGAAATTGGAGGACTGGGCCCGTATGCAACTGTTCATTTAGACTTTTCCCATTAGTAGATTTAGCCGAAGCATCAAAGACAACTCACACCTTGGTAGTAGTGCTGTCCTTGATGACGGCGTGGTGAGGAAGAGAATAGCATTTATCTCTACTGACTTCCTTACCAGTCACTATCATGTGCCATAATGTTTGATTTTATTGTAATTTGTCCTCTAGAAAATAAAATTTTCGCAGAGCCTTGCCGCGAGATTCGCCTAAACTGGAAATTGCTCTAATCCTCAATTCCTTCAACATTTTTGTTGGCTTTAAGGACTGCAGAGAATAAACGCTGGTTTGACGAAAGTTGGAGTTGGAGGCGATAATATAGAGCCCTTTGTTTCTTCTTCTTACCAGGTGGCTGCGGTGACCTCGGACGGCCACATTCCGGACATGTGCGTGAATCTCTCATAATGGCTGTCCTCGATGTGGATGGTTGGTTGGCGGGTGATGTATCATTTTTCGATGAATTTAGTGGTATGCCAATATGTCACATCGTTCATCTAAATAGCAGAATAGCATAGGACTGCTAGGAGGGAACTAAGCCTATTCTCCCAATACCCCCCCCTTGGGAGTTGAAAATGTTAAAAAAAATTTAGAAGCCTATTCTCCCAATACCCCCCCCCCCCCTTGGGAGTACAAAATGTTAAAAAAAATTTAGTGGCCTATTCTCCCAATACCCCCCCTTGGGATTACAAAACTGTAAAGATTTTTTTAGAAGCCTATTCTCCCAATACCCCCCCCCCCCCTTTGGGAGTTGAAAATGTTAAAAACCTTTAGAAGCCTATTCACCCAATACCCCCCCTTGGGAGTACAAAACTATACAAATTTTTGTAGAGGCCTATTCTCCCATGGGAGTACAAAACTATAAAAAAAATTGTTGAAGCCTATTCTCCCAATAGCCCCCCTTGGGAGTTGAAAATGTTAAAAAAAATTTAGAAGCCTATTCTCCCAATACCCCCCCCCCCACCCCTTGAGAGTACAAAATGTTAAAAAAATTTTAGTGGCCTATACTCCCAATACCCCCCTTGGGAGTACAAAACTAAAATTTTAGAAGCCTATTCTCCCAATACCCCCCCCGTCTTGGGAGTACAAAACTGTACAAATTTTTGTAGAGGGCTATCCCCCCCCCCCCCTTGGGAGTACAAAACTATAAAAAAAATTTTAGAAGCCTATTCTCCCAATCCCCCCCCTTGGGAGTTGAAAATGTTAAAAAAAATTTTAGAGGCCTATTCTCCCAATACCCCCCCCCCCCCTTGGAAGTACAAACCTTTAAAAAAAATGTAGAAGCCTATTCTCCCAATACCCCGCCCTTGGGAGTACAAAACTATAAAAATTTTTTTAGAAGCCTATTCTCCTAAAACACCCCCCCCCCCCCCCCCTTGGGAGTTGAAAATGTTAAAAATTTTTAGAAGCCTATTCTCCCAATACCCCCCCCCCCCCACCTTGGAGTACAAAATGTAAAAAAAATGTTTAGAGGCCTATCTCCCAATACCCACCACCCCTTGGGAGTACAAAACTATACAAAAGATTTTTAGAAGCCTATTCTCCCAATACCCGCCCCCTTGGGAGTTGAAAATGTTAAAAAAAATTTTAGTGGCCTATTCTACCAATACCACCCCTTGGGAGTACAAAAGTATAAAAAATTATTTAGAAGCCTATTCTCCCAATAACCCCCCTTGGGAATTGAAAATGTTAAAAAAATTTTAGAAGCCTATTCTCCCAATAGCCGCCCCCCCCTTGGGAGTACAAAACTAAAATTTTAGAAGCCTATTCTCCCAATACCCCCCCCCCCCCCTTGGGAGTTCAAAACTATAAAAAAAATTTTAGAAGCCTATTCTCCCAATCCCCCCCCTTGGGAGTTGAAAATGTAAAAAAAAAATTTAGAGGCCTATTCTCCCAATACCCCCCCCCCCTTGGAAGTACAAACCTTTAAAAAAAATGTAGAAGCCTATTCTCCCAATACCCCGCCCTTGGGAGTACAAAACTATAAAATTTTTTTTAGAAGCCTATTCTCCTAAAACACCCCCCCCCCCCTTTGGGAGTTGAAAATGTTAAAAACCTTTAGAAGCCTATTCACCCAATACCCCCCCTTGGGAGTACAAAACTATACAAATTTTTGTAGAGGCCTATTCTCCCATGGGAGTACAAAACTATAAAAAAAAAATTGTTGAAGCCTATTCTCCCAATACCCCCCCCTTGGGAGTTGAAAATGTTAAAAAAAATTTAGAAGCCTATTCTCCCAATACCCCCCCCCCCCCCCACCCCCTGAGAGTACAAAATGTTAAAAAAATTTAGAAGCCTATTCTCCCAATGCCCCCCTTGGGGGTACAAAACTATACAAATTTTTGTAGAGGCCTATTCTCCCAATACCACGCCCTTGGGAGTACAAAACTATAAACAAATTTTTAGAAGCCTATTCTCCCAATATCCCCCCCCTTGGGAGTTGAAAATGTTAAAAAATTTTAGTAGCCTATTCTCCCAATACCCCCCCCCCCCCTTGGGAGTACAAAACTATACACATTTTTGTAGAGGCCTATTCTCCCTATAACCCCCTCTTGGGAGTACAAAACTATAAAATATTTTTTAGAAGCCTATTCTCCCAATACCCCCCCCCCCCTTGGGAGTACAAAATGTTAAAAAAATTTTTAGAGGCCTATTCTCCCAATACCCTCCCTTGGGAGTACAAAACTATAAAAAAAATTTTAGAAGCCTATTCTCCCAATACCACCCTTGGGAGTACAAAATATTAAAAAATTGTTTAGAGGCCTATTCTCCCAATACCCCCCCCCCCCTGGTAGTACAAAACTATAAATTTTTTTTTAGAAGCCTATTCTCCCAATACCCCCCTCTTGGGAGTAAAAACTATACACATTTTTGTAGACGCCTATTCTCCCATCGATCGCGTCTGCCTCAGTGAGCAGATCATCAACATAAAAATCACGCGGTATAATTTTGGCAGCTTCATCAGCGCATAGCTGATGAAGTGTTTTAATTGCTATATATGGAGCTGGCGTTGGGCTAAATGTGACCGTGGTTACCATACAGTCTCTGGTGCTTTCGCTGGGATTATTTCTCCAGGCTATTATTTGAACATTTTGATCTGATCTTTCGGTACATTTCCTCTATGTCGGCTGACATAGGGTATTTATATATTTGCCATCGAAGCAATGTTGAGAAGGGTTGAAATTGGAGGACTGGGCCCGTATGCAACTGTTCATTTAGACTTTTCCCATTAGTAGATTTAGCCGAAGCATCAAAGACAACTCACACCTTGGTAGTAGTGCTGTCCTTGATGACGGCGTGGTGAGGAAGAGAATAGCATTTATCTCTACTGACTTCCTTACCAGTCACTATCATGTGCCATAATGTTTGATTTTATTGTAATTTGTCCTCTAGAAAATAAAATTTTCGCAGAGCCTTGCCGCGAGATTCGCCTAAACTGGAAATTGCTCTAATCCTCAATTCCTTCAACATTTTTGTTGGCTTTAAGGACTGCAGAGAATAAACGCTGGTTTGACGAAAGTTGGAGTTGGAGGCGATAATATAGAGCCCTTTGTTTCTTCTTCTTACCAGGTGGCTGCGGTGACCTCGGACGGCCACATTCCGGACATGTGCGTGAATCTCTCATAATGGCTGTCCTCGATGTGGATGGTTGGTTGGCGGGTGATGTATCATTTTTCGATGAATTTAGTGGTATGCCAATATGTCACATCGTTCATCTAAATAGCAGAATAGCATAGGACTGCTAGGAGGGAACTAAGCCTATTCTCCCAATACCCCCCCCTTGGGAGTTGAAAAATGTTAAAAAAAATTTAGAAGCCTATTCTCCCAATACCCCCCCCCCCCCTTGGGAGTACAAAATGTTAAAAAAAATTTAGTGGCCTATTCTCCCAATACCCCCCCTTGGGATTACAAAACTGTAAAGATTTTTTTAGAAGCCTATTCTCCCAATACCCCCCCCCCCCCTTTGGGAGTTGAAAATGTTAAAAACCTTTAGAAGCCTATTCACCCAATACCCCCCCTTGGAGTACAAAACTATACAAATTTTTGTAGAGGCCTATTCTCCCATGGGAGTACAAAACTATAAAAAAAATTGTTGAAGCCTATTCTCCCAATAGCCCCCCTTGGGAGTTGAAAATGTTAAAAAAAATTTAGAAGCCTATTCTCCCAATACCCCCCCCCCACCCCTTGAGAGTACAAAATGTTAAAAAAATTTTAGTGGCCTATACTCCCAATACCCCCCTTGGGAGTACAAAACTAAAATTTTAGAAGCCTATTCTCCCAATACCCCCCCCCCCCGTCTTGGGAGTACAAAACTGTACAAATTTTTGTAGAGGGCTATCCCCCCCCCCCCCCCCCCCCTTGGGAGTACAAAACTATAAAAAAAATTTTAGAAGCCTATTCTCCCAATCCCCCCCCTTGGGAGTTGAAAATGTTAAAAAAAATTTTAGAGGCCTATTCTCCCAATACCCCCCCCCCCCCCCCTTGGAAGTACAAACCTTTAAAAAAAATGTAGAAGCCTATTCTCCCAATACCCCGCCCTTGGGAGTACAAAACTATAAAAATTTTTTTAGAAGCCTATTCTCCTAAAACACCCCCCCCCCCTTGGGAGTTGAAAATGTTAAAAATTTTTAGAAGCCTATTCTCCCAATACCCCCCCCCCCACCTTGGAGTACAAAATGTAAAAAAAATGTTTAGAGGCCTATCTCCCAATACCCACCACCCCTTGGGAGTACAAAACTATACAAAAGATTTTTAGAAGCCTATTCTCCCAATACCGCCCCCTTGGGAGTTGAAAATGTTAAAAAAAATTTTAGTGGCCTATTCTACCAATACCACCCCTTGGGAGTACAAAAGTATAAAAAATTATTTAGAAGCCTATTCTCCCAATAACCCCCCTTGGGAATTGAAAATGTTAAAAAAATTTTAGAAGCCTATTCTCCCAATAGCCGCCCCCCCCTTGGGAGTACAAAACTAAAATTTTAGAAGCCTATTCTCCCAATACCCCCCCCCCCCTTGGGAGTTCAAAACTATAAAAAAAATTTTAGAAGCCTATTCTCCCAATCCCCCCCCTTGGGAGTTGAAAATGTAAAAAAAAAATTTAGAGGCCTATTCTCCCAATACCCCCCCCCCCCTTGGAAGTACAAACCTTTAAAAAAAATGTAGAAGCCTATTCTCCCAATACCCCGCCCTTGGGAGTACAAAACTATAAAATTTTTTTAGAAGCCTATTCTCCTAAAACACCCCCCCCCCCCCTTTGGGAGTTGAAAATGTTAAAAACCTTTAGAAGCCTATTCACCCAATACCCCCCCTTGGGAGTACAAAACTATACAAATTTTTGTAGAGGCCTATTCTCCCATGGGAGTACAAAACTATAAAAAAAAATTGTTGAAGCCTATTCTCCCAATACCCCCCCCTTGGGAGTTGAAAATGTTAAAAAAAATTTAGAAGCCTATTCTCCCAATACCCCCCCCCCCCACCCCCTGAGAGTACAAAATGTTAAAAAAATTTTAGTGGCCTATACTCCCAATACCCCCCTTGGGAGTACAAAACTAAAATTTTAGAAGCCTATTCTCCCAATACCCCCCCCTCTTGGGAGTACAAAAGTGTACAAATTTTTGTAGAGGCCTATTCCCCCCCCCCCCCCCCACCCCCCTTGGGAGTACAAAACTATAAAAAAATTTTTAGAAGCCTATTCTCCCAGTCCCCCCCTTGGGAGTTGAAAATGTTAAAAAAAATTTAGAGGCCTATTCTCCCAATACCCCCCCCCCCCCCCCCGTTGGGAGCACAAACCTTTAAAAAAAATGTAGAAGCCTATTCTCCCAATACCCCGCCCTTGGGAGTACAAAACTATAAAAAAATTTTTAGAAGCCTATTCTCCCAAAACACCCCCTCCCCGGGAGTTGAAAATGTTAAAAAATTTTAGAAGCCTATTCTCCCAATACCCCCCCCCCCCCCTTGGGAGTACAAAATGTTAAAAAAAAATTTAGTGGCCTATTCTCCCAATACCCCCTCTTGGGAGTACAAAACTATAAAAAAATTTAGAAGCCTATTCTCCCAATACCCCCCCCCCCCCTTGGGAGTTGAAAATGTTAAAAAAATTTTAGAAGCCTATTCTCCCAATACCCCCCCCCCCCTCGGGAGTAGAAAATGTAAAAAAAATGTTTAGAGGCCTATCTCCCAATACCCACCACCCCTTGGGAGTACAGAACTATAAAAAAAATTTTAGAAGCCTGTTCTCCCAATACCCCCCCCCCCTTGGGAGTTGAAAATGTTAAAAAAAATTTTAGTGGCCTATTCTCTCAATACCCCCCCCTTGGGAGTACAAAACTATAAAAATTTTTTTAGAATCCTATTCTCCCAATAACCCCCCTTGGGAGTTGAAAATGTAAAAAAATTTTTAGAAGCCTATAATCCCAATACCCGCCCCCCCTTGGGAGTACAAAACTAAAATTTTAGAAGCCTATTCTCCCAATACCCCCCCCCCCTTGGGAGTACAAAACTATACAAATTTTTGTAGAGGCCTATTCTCCCAATACCCCGCCCTTGGGAGTACAAAACTATAAAACAAATTTTAGAAGCCTATTCTCCCAATATCCCCCCCTTGGGAGTTGAAAATGCTAAAAAAAATTTAGTAGCCTATTCTCCCAATACCCCCCCCCCCCCTTGGGAGTACAAAACTATACAAATTTTTGTAGAGGCCTATTCTCCCTATAACCCCCTCTTGGGAGTACAAAACTATAAAAACAAATTTAGAAGCCTATTCTCCCAATCCCCCCTTTGGGAGTTTAAAATGTTAAAAATTTTTTAGAAGCCTATTCTCCCAATACCCCCCCCCTTGGGAGTACAAAATGTTTAAAAAAATTTAGAAGCCTATTCTCCCAATACCCCCCCTTGGCAATACAAAACTATACAAATTTTTTGTAGAGGCCTATTCTCCCAATACCCCCCCCCCCCTTGGGAGTACAAAACTATACAAATTTTTGTAGAGGTCTATTCTCCCCATACCCCGCCCATGGGAGTACAAAACTATAAAAAAAAAATTTAGAAGCCTATTCTCCCAATAACCCCTTGGGAGTTGAAAATGTTAAAAAAATTTTAGAAGCCTATTCTCCCAATACCCCCCCCCCCTTGGGAGTACAAAATGTTAAAAAAAATTTAGTGGCCTATTCTCCCAATACCCCCCCTTGGGATTACAAAACTGTAAAGATTTTTTTAGAAGCCTATTCTCCCAATACCCCCCCCCCCCTTTGGGAGTTGAAAATGTTAAAAACCTTTAGAAGCCTATTCACCCAATACCCCCCCTTGGGAGTACAAAACTATACAAATTTTTGTAGAGGCCTATTCTCCCATGGGAGTACAAAACTATAAAAAAAATTGTTGAAGCCTATTCTCCCCAATACCCCCCCTTGGGAGTTGAAAATGCTAAAAAAATTTAGAAGCCTATTCTCCCAATACCCCCCCCTCACCCCCTGAGAGTACAAAATGTTAAAAAAATTTTAGTGGCCTATACTCCCAATACCCCCTTGGGAGTACAAAACTAAAATTTTAGAAGCCTATTCTCCCAATACCCCCCCCCCCCCCTCTTGGGAGTACAAAAGTGTACAAATTTTTGTAGAGGCCTATTCCCCCCCCCCCCCCACCCCCCTTGGGAGTACAAAACTATAAAAAAAAATTTAGAAGCCTATTCTCCCAGTCCCCCCCTTGGGAGTTGAAAATGTTTAAAAAAAATTTAGAGGCCTATTCTCCCAATACCCCCCCCCCCCCCCCCCCTTGGGAGCACAAACCTTTAAAAAAAATGTAGAAGCCTATTCTCCCAATACCCCGCCCTTGGGAGTACAAAACTATAAAAAAAATTTTAGAAGCCTATTCTCCCAAAACACCCCCCCCCCCCCGGGAGTTGAAAATGTTAAAAAATTTTAGAAGCCTATTCTCCCAATACCCCCCCCCCCCTTGGAGTACAAAATGTAAAAAAAATGTTTAGAGGCCTATCTCCCAATACCCACCACCCCTTGGGAGTACAAAACTGTAAAAAAATTTTTAGAAGCCTATTCTCCCAATAGCCGCCCCCCCTTGGGAGTACAAAACTAAAATTTTAGAAGCCTATTCTCCCCTTGGGAGTACAAAACTATACAAATTTTTGTAGAGGTCTATTCTCCCAATACCCCCCCCCCCCCCCTTGGGAGTACAAAACTATAAAAAAAATTTAGAAGCCTATTCTCCCAATACCCCCCCTTGGGAGTACAAAACTATAAAAAATTTTTTAGAAGCCTATTCTCCCAATGCCCCCCTTGGGGGGTACAAAACTATACAAATTTTTGTAGAGGCCTATTCTCCCAATACCACGCCCTTGGGAGTACAAAACTATAAACAAATTTTTAGAAGCCTATTCTCCCAATATCCCCCCCCCTTGGGAGTTGAAAATGTTAAAAAATTTTAGTAGCCTATTCTCCCAATACCCCCCCCCCCTTGGGAGTACAAAACTATACACATTTTTGTAGAGGCCTATTCTCCCTATAACCCCCTCTTGGGAGTACAAAACTATAAAATATTTTTTAGAAGCCTATTCTCCCAATACCCCCCCCCCCCTTGGGAGTACAAAATGTTAAAAAAATTTTTAGAGGCCTATTCTCCCAATACCCTCCCTTGGGAGTACAAAACTATAAAAAAAATTTTAGAAGCCTATTCTCCCAATACCACCCTTGGGAGTACAAAATATTAAGAAATTGTTTAGAGGCCTATTCTCCCAATACCCCCCCCCCCCTGGTAGTACAAAACTATAAATTTTTTTTTAGAAGCCTATTCTCCCAATACCCCCCTCTTGGGAGTAAAAACTATACACCGCCTATTCTCCATCGATCGCGTCTGCCTCAGTGAGCAGATCATCAACATAAAAATCACGCGGTATAATTTTGGCAGCTTCATCAGCGCATAGCTGATGAAGTGTTTTAATTGCTATATATGGAGCTGGCGTTGGGCTAAATGTGACCGTGGTTACCATACAGTCTCTGGTGCTTTCGCTGGGATTATTTCTCCAGGCTATTATTTGAACATTTTGATCTGATCTTTCGGTACATTTCCTCTATGTCGGCTGACATAGGGTATTTATATATTTGCCATCGAAGCAATGTTGAGAAGGGTTGAAATTGGAGGACTGGGCCCGTATGCAACTGTTCATTTAGACTTTTCCCATTAGTAGATTTAGCCGAAGCATCAAAGACAACTCACCTCGCTGTGTCGTTGACTGCTGCTGGTGGCGCCCAAATATTTGTGTTGTTGTGTGTCGCTTTTTTTCTTTTTGCTTTTTTGTTTTTGCCTTCAGCATGCAGAATTTTATTTTAGATTTCTGCAACATTCGCGGATTAAGAGCAAATCGGTTTTCGGTGTACTGCCACCTTAACTCAAAAAATCCGGCAATTTTTGCGCTAAGTGAAACCAAGGTCGTTTCTGATGCTGATATTAATCAGTATCACGTCCCTGGTTACAGCTTCGTGCCTCTTTTTTCTCAGCATAGAGGGATCGCAGTATATATTCGGAATGATGTGGCCTTTACTATTCTTCAAGATTTTCCTTCTGCTAATCCAGAGTTTAATTATATCTGGATTAGGTTCAAACTTCACAAGCACATCATATACTTCTGTTTCCTTTATCGCAGCCCAAATATGTCTGATGACGACACGGTATTCGTATTTGACAATATCTCCAACAATATTGATCATTTGCTTTCTGTTTCCCCCTCTTCCGAAATCGTCCTGGCAGGCGATTTTAATGTTCATAATATACCGTGGCTCAGACATTCTTCTACCACAAGTCCTGCGGGCCGTTTCGTTGAACTCTTCTGTGAATCATTTAATTTGCAACAGCTAGTGGATGCACCAACGCGAATTCCTGATGCAGCTGGAGATAAAGCTAATTTACTCGACTTGTTTCTAACATCTCATCCTGACAAATATTCCATTTCAGTCGGTTCCCCTCTTGGAAATTCAGACCATTGTTTAATCACGGCTCAATTTACCACCTCAAACCTGTGCCGACCAACTGCTCCACCTACAAGTAGGCTTCTTTGGCACTATAAGAATGCTGATTGGGAAAGTCTCAATAAGTATCTTAAAGAAATTGATTGGTCGGTCTGTTTTGCTTCGAGGGATGTTGATGAATGCACATTACAATTTAGTAACATACTAAATCTTGGCATGCGTGAATACATTCCGTATTCTTACAGCAGGTCTCAACAACAGCATGATCGCTCCTGGTTTAACGATAAGTGCAACCAAGCTATAAAAGCGAAAGAGTCTGCTTTTCGCGCCTATCAATTGCATCCATGTCCGGAAATGAAACAAGTCTACAAGACTGCACGGAACACCTGCAAGTCCATTATCCAGAGAGAAAAATTTCTTTTTGACCAGAATATTAGACAAAGAATCTTGACAAGCCGCAAAGGTAGCAAAGGTTTCTGGTCCCTGGTCAAAACCATCAGGAACAATTTCACCAGTTCCTCTATACCTTCACTACTTAATAATGGTGAAGTGATTGTTGACTCCCTGGATAAAGCTAATATTTTAGCTGCTAGATTCGCTTCAAATTCTCGTCTTCCACCAACTTCACAAACACCTGTTTTGCATCGCCCGTGTGAATGTGTACAAGAGCCAATACACCTTCGTACGAGGGATGTGGTCAGGGTCCTTAAGGGGATCAACGTCTCCAAAGCCGCAGGTCCTGATGGTTTTTCGCCCCTGTTAATTAAAAGCTGCGCCTCATCCTTGGCTAAACCTCTGCGCAAACTCTTCTACTTGTCTTATTCGACAGGAAAATTTCCAACTGCTTGGAATCTAGCTCACGTTCAGCCTATTCCTAAGAAAGGAGAGGGTAGCGATCCCTCAAATTATCGACCAATTGCCATCACTTCGATTCTTTCAAAGGTTTTTGAATCTATCATTAACTCAAAATTAATGAAGTATCTAGAAACTAATCATCTCATCAACGATCGCCAATATGGCTTCCGAGCTGGACGCTCATCTGGAGACTTGCTGACCTTTCTTACGGAACGTTGGAATCGTAGTCTTCACAATTTTGGTGAGTCCAAAATCGTTGCCCTAGATATTTCAAAAGCCTTTGATAGAGTCTGGCATCCAGCCCTTTTAGCCAAACTCAAAGCACTTGGTCTCTCCCCTCCTCTTGTATTATGGATTGAAAGTTTCCTATCTAGTCGCGAAATACGTGTTGTATTAGATGGCGTTACGTCTGAACCGCATCCCATAAATGCCGGTGTACCTCAAGGCTCTGTTATCTCTCAACTCTCTTTTTAATTTTCATTAATGATCTGCTTTCCCTTACTTTCAATCCCATCCATAGTTTCGCAGATGACAGTACTCTTGATTTCGCTTACTCCTTTGACACTCTTGCAGAATCCAGGGGGAATGCTGCATGTGTTAAACGAGATTGCATGACTAGATCATTGAATAACGATCTTGCCAATATCCTCGCTTGGGGCAAAGCGAATCGCGTCGAATTCAATGCATCAAAGTCCCAAAGCTGTCTTATCTCATTAAAACAAGATCATAACTTAACCACACCCGTTTCTTTTGATGGAGCATTCATTTCTGATTCACCGTCACTAAGCATTCTTGGCATTAATATTTCCAGTAAGTTAAACTGGACAGATCACATCTTCTCTGTTGCCAAAGAAGCATCGAAATGTCTTGGATTTCTGAAAAGGTGTAAGAAATATTTCAGCCCGTCAAATCTAGCGCTCCTCTACAAGTCCTACATTAGACCTAGAATGGAATACAACTCCCATATATGGCCGGGGCTGGTCGCACAGCCTTAGCTTCATTGGATATTGTCCAAAAGAGAGCCTTCAAGCTCATTGGCGATTTGGCAATAACTTGTCATATCGACTCACTCGAGCACCGCCGCAATGTTGGATGCCTTTCGCTCCTTTATCGCTATATGCATGGTCAATGTTCTGATGAAATATCTAGTCTAATCCCTTGTAGAATGATTCCTGCACGCAATACTCGCGCTGCAAACCGCGCACATCCTTTAACCCTTCAAATTACTTTCGGCCGTACAGTAAAATTCAGAGATGCTTTTTTATCCCGAACAGTGCGAATGTGGAACAGCTTACCATCTTCTGTTTTTCCTCCGGCATACAATCTGCGGAAGTTTAAGGGCGACATACATCGGCACCTCCGCCACTTTCCTCATATCCCCTAATCCTTTCCCTATCTCCTTCCTGCCATGCTGTGCTTTGCATCATAGGGTATCCCCTGAGCTTGGCTTAATAATATATAAAAAAAAAAAAAAAAAAAACACCTTGGTAGTAGTGCTGTCCTTGATGACGGCGTGGTGAGGAAGAGAATAGCATTTATCTCTACTGACTTCCTTACCAGTCACTATCATGTGCCATAATGTTTGATTTTATTGTAATTTGTCCTCTAGAAAATAAAATTTTCGCAGAGCCTTGCCGCGAGATTCGCCTAAACTGGAAATTGCTCTAATCCTCAATTCCTTCAACATTTTTGTTGGCTTTAAGGACTGCAGAGAATAAACGCTGGTTTGACGAAAGTTGGAGTTGGAGGCGATAATATAGAGCCCTTTGTTTCTTCTTCTTACCAGGTGGCTGCGGTGACCTCGGACGGCCACATTCCGGACATGTGCGTGAATCTCTCATAATGGCTGTCCTCGATGTGGATGGTTGGTTGGCGGGTGATGTATCATTTTTCGATGAATTTAGTGGTATGCCAATATGTCACATCGTTCATCTAAATAGCAGAATAGCATAGGACTGCTAGGAGGGAACTAAGCCTATTCTCCCAATACCCCCCCCCCCCTTGGGAGTTGAAAATGTTAAAAAAAATTTAGAAGCCTATTCTCCCAATACCCCCCCTTGGGAGTTGAAAATGTTAAAAAAATTTTAGAAGCCTATTCTCCCAATACCCCCCCCCCCCCTCGGGAGTAGAAAATGTAAAAAAAATGTTTAGAGGCCTATCTCCCAATACCCACCACCCCTTGGGAGTACAGAACTATAAAAAAAATTTTAGAAGCCTGTTCTCCCAATACCTCCCCCCCTTGGGAGTTGAAAATGTTAAAAAAAATTTTAGTGGCCTATTCTCTCAATACCCCCCCCTTGGGAGTACAAAACTATAAAAATTTTTTTAGAATCCTATTCTCCCAATAACCCCCCTTGGGAGTTGAAAATGTAAAAAAATTTTTAGAAGCCTATAATCCCAATACCCGCCCCCCCTTGGGAGTACAAAACTAAAATTTTAGAAGCCTATTCTCCCAATACCCCCCCCTTGGGAGTACAAAACTATACAAATTTTTGTAGAGGCCTATTCTCCCAATACCCCGCCCTTGGGAGTACAAAACTATAAAACAAATTTTAGAAGCCTATTCTCCCAATATCCCCCCCCCCCTTGGGAGTTGAAAAT